>OY284479.1:26677584-26760584 GCA_958336345.1 Dorcus parallelipipedus | reverse complement strand
ATCGGACACTGAGAACTCGCACAATCGCTCAACGCTTCACTATCGGTAATATGATTTTAAATCTAAAAATCCAGGAGAAACTACAAAATATGTCATTTAAATTAGCAAAATCCGTACGTTTATTCGAACAGAAATCGATGACATTTTAATCTTGCACATTTCTACAAAATGTTTTTTGAAAATATTAGATTCACTTCTAACGAATGTTCTACAAACATTGAATGATTTTGATTATTTTTTTAGATGTGATATTTATGTTGGTCTACAACTAAATTTTTGTTTATTTCTCCTATATGAACTGAATTATTCCTATATAAACTGAATTTAAACACTTGATTTCATAAACCACGTTAGGTTGTTTTCAATTCGGTGTTTTGGTTTTTACATTTGAGAATATGACATTGAAATTATATTAAACTTAAGTTTAGCTCCGCAATAATTTAATAATTATGAAATGTTCTTAAAAGTACATATTATAAAAAAAATAATAAAAAGATCATATTACCTTTACATTTCTCTTTTTAGTTTCCCTTGACAACTTTATTTATTTATTCTTCACTCTTACGAAGCTATTAACCGATGGTGCAACGTTGAGCGATTGTGGGTTTTTTTAGTGTCCGTTAAAAGATTAAAAAGAATTTGTTATACTTTAATATTTTTATTTGACTTGAAGACAATATTATTGAAATTATTTACGAAAGCCCAGAATTTATAGTTCTGACATTCTTTTCTGGTTAGAAGTCAACAATGTGGACGTGGATTCAGCGATTTCGAATGTAGGGTAATATGCGAACCAGAGATCGCTCAGGTCGTCCAAAAATTACAACCGCAGATGAAGACGCAAGATTGGTAGAAATATCTCGACAACGTCCATTCCACACAAGCAGACACTTGTTAGAAATCGCAGAAGTCCGTTGTTCTCGTCACACTGTATATAAAAGACTTAGTGATGCAGCAATTCACTGTAGAAGACCAGCCCATGTGACAGATTTCCAGGACTATCATGCAGAAAGCAGAATGATCTCAGTTCAAAATTTGTATAGAAATTGGGATAATGTCGTGTTTTCGGACGAGAAAGTCTTTTGCTCTAACGAATTATGGAACCCATACGTATATAGAACTATAGAAATACTCGCTTCGATCAAAATTATGTCGTAAAAAATAAGTCTAGCGGGAGAATATCTTTGGCCTATTGGGGCTGGATCTCCTCACATGGAACCGGAGACTTAATTCGAATACCAGCGAGACTAACTGCTGCGACATATATTCTTCTTTTAGAAGAATATATATTGCCTTTAGCTTACGCCAACGATGGAAATATAACATTTGTGCACGACAACAGTAGTATCCACACCCACACAGCTAGGGTAGTCAAGGATTGGTTCAATGAACACCCCGAAATAGAAGTTCTAGATTGACCGGCAAAATCACCCAATCTCAACCCTATAGAAAATGTGTGGGCAACACTTATTCGAAATTGGGAAATTGAGCATATAAATCGAAATCGCCAATTATAAAATGACGAAATCTTGAATATCTGAGACCAACTAAATAATGGACCACTGTGCTTAAATTTAACTAACTCCATGCAAAGGAGACTGGCGGTTACTATACACATTACTAATTTATAATTAACAAATATATCACACTATTATTGGTCTATGTTTTTATATGTATATTTGTATATACCTAATACAAATTATGCGTTTTATCATAGTTTTGTTTTTATTTCGTAATAAGTTTTTCGTTGCTCTCAAATTCGGAAGTCTTGTATACTTTTTGCAGTTTATGTCGTTCCAATTTTAATACAGCGTCATATAATATTGTAAGTAATTACAGTGACTTTCAAATTTTCAAAATTTCATTTCCGTAGGAAGTTTATCGATCATTTCATTAATTAATTAATCAGGTGGGAAATAATTAACTCATTAAAATATGCAGAAATATACAAATTCAAGAACAATTAGCAAGCTTAATAGTAAACTCCTAGAGTATAGTTTTCTTAGAATATGAAAATTGTAATACATAGTTAAAACGTACCGTACTTGTGTTAAAAATACATTCAAATTTTATCTAAGCTACAAATGAAAAAATAATATTAGAGTACTTTTTTTAGTTTTAATAAAAAAAAGTCTTCTCAAATAATCTGAAATGAGTAAAATTAGTTGAAAAGTTATTCATTCTTGATCAGTATAAAATGCGCTCTCCGTATAATGAAGTTCTGCTCAACAAAGCTAATAATTAGTATGCAAATCATAGTATATCACATTAAACTAGAAAATCTATTTATTTACGAAAAATAATAGATTTGATTTCATTTACTTATTTCATTTCAATATAATTATCAAAGATTCAGAAATTTTTATTTCATAATGTTTGCATTATTTATATTACCTACATGTTATAATATTTAGGAAACAAATTTTGTTAAATTTACTAACCAAATAATGAATGCGTTCCTACCACTATAAGTGATTAATCAAGTTGGTTGAATATGATCCTGTCTATTTTAAATCCCTGTGTTTGCGATGGCCGGTTTTATTATCCGCACAGCAGGTAGCTTGTAAAAGCTGTAAGGTTCATGATTGCAAAGCACAGAATTTACTACTGCCAGTGATCTGGCTAGTATTCCGAAAACTTTTAAGCACCAGTGTACTCGAATTTAGATAATCCGATACATCTGATACATCTGCAGGTCCCATTCCTAAGAATGGGGAATTACCAGAGGAGACCCTAATAAACTAATAAAGTAATATAGTAAGGGCCGCTCGGCGAGTACGACAGTAAACATTTCAGTGAACTGCAAAAATAAGAGCGGCGATTTTTTTTATTCTTGCTTTCCTAATTGTAATAAAAATTAATTATTGATATTTTGAAAATGTCGATTTCATGTTCGAAATGTAGAAAATATGCATTTTAGGCACGAAAACCGAAAATATGCACTAAACCAACAGTTTATGCAAAATATGTAATTATTGTAATGTAAATGTGATATATCCTGAATTTTACAATGATATTCCTAATAATAAAAATGATGCTTTTTACAAAAAATCCGAACTTTAATAATTAAATATTTCAAAATAGATTTTTTAAATGTTTATTGCTCCTTGTGTAAAAAATTCAAACAAAAAATTAATTATAACCAGGAATTAACTCATTTTAAACATTTTTTTTTTTTTCAAGATTGAAAAATAAAATATTCTAAATATTTTATAATGGATTATCTTCCGTAGAAGACATGTCTGGTCTTCAACGAAAAGGTACCTCGATTTTGGCTTGGAAACAAAAGTACGTATCATAAACTGAATTGTACAGGTGCTGTGATCTGTGATTATCGCAAGAACTGTCAAAATTCGAAATTTATGTTATGCAAAGGAACTGAAGTCAGACAATTTATTTTAATATACATATTAGGGATACCGATATCCGATAATTTTGTTACCCGGGTACCCGCTATTGGTACCCGGGTATTACCCGATAAGTACCCGGGTACCCGATATGTTCCCGATAACTATCTGTATATCCGATAAGTATTGAATAACAATTAGAAAATCTTTCGTAGCAATATCTCAAGTAACTAATGCTGCAAATAAATTATTTCTTCATAGTAAAAAAAAACAAGAATAACGCCCCAAACATTTGTTTCATGGTCATTTAAATTTAAATGAAAGTTCTTGGTTATCGGGCACTTACCGAGTATCGGGTAATTACCGGGTATCCGGATACTTATCGGGTAACGGGTATTCATAAAGGGGAACCGGTTCCATTTAAATAACCCGGGTAAACGTCGTCAACCCTAATACATATCAATGGCTTAGTGGCAATACCGCGTATCATTAAAATTCGCGGATTTTCTTTCAATATCGCATATCAACCTTTTCTGGAACTGCGCAGTGCTGATAAAGAAAAAAACTGCCAGAAATTCGAATCAAAATGTTCTCTAGGTGTCATCGTAGTAAAACAAACAAAGTTTGCTATGTGTTTCAATTTTAGACAGTTTTTACCTTCTTCTGAAATGTTGATATGCTGTATTGCCACTAAGCCATCGATATTCTTTTAAGAACGAATATTGTATTACCTTCAGAATATCTTTTCACGTTGGCCACACACGACCACTTTGAGGTTATATGATACTTTGACATATAAGAAATTGATTAAGCAAGATTTTTTTCCAAGGCTAATTCGACGTACCCTTTTGTTGAAGTCCCGATACATATTCAATATAATGGGAGATATATTCAATATAAATGACTACATATTTTTAAACTTTTAACTTTGTTCCTCCCACAAACAAAATTTTCTCTGCCACAACATTTGAATTTATTTCCGGTGAAACTGGAAATTATGTAAAACCAAATAGGTAATAGGTAATAGGTATAACTACATAGTTCCAAAACAAGAACTAGTTACTTTCTGTTCGTCGAAATTTAACAAATTAAAAATAATTGACATTCAGATAATTTTTAAACATACAGTCGCACTTCTATAACTCGAACCTCCACAACTCGAAACTTTCTGTAAGTCGAAATTTACTGATATCCCTGCACAATATGTAACGCGTGATCAATATCTTCTCTAATCAAGTGACCTATGAAAAAATATTATGTCTTTGTTTGCTTCATTATTTCATGAATTATTTTTATTGCATTCCTATCATTTTGTATAGGAATGCAATACAAATATGTAATTCAAGTGGCATTTGAAATAATGAACTAATTAAAGACACATGATTTTATTTCCATAGATCACTTGATTAGGAAAGATATTGATCACCTGTTATAACTGAAATCTCTTTCTTTAACTCGAAATTTCTATAACTCAAAGTAATTTTTCGGTCCACTGAGATTCGAGTTATGGAAGTTCGACTGTATTTGAAATATCGACTTTTCGCTGTATACTATCGGTTTTTTAAATAAAAATTATTGTTTTTGATGGTAATGAAATAAGTTCATCAAGTTTTAAAATTTACATTGACCGTGAAAAATATTATCTTGATGGGATACTCCTTATTGAATTATTTATCTTGAGAAAAATGTCAACGTACAGCCATGTCAACGAAACATTGATGTTCCAAATTTTTTAAAAGCGCTCGGTATAATAGAATAATTTTATTAATTTTCTTTTTAATGAAACAAATTTTTAGAATTTGAAAAGTAATAATTTTGTAATTTCATATAAGCTCTCTCTAAGAGTATGCAGTTTCTTAGAAAGAAAAAAATAAGATACATTTAATCAAAAAGCCCTGTAAAAGTACTCCATATCAAAATATTTTAATTTATATCTAGTTTATATTCGATTTAAAAAATATACGTATGTATTATAAAATTCGTCTATCATTATTTTTCCAAAATGGAATTTTTATTCATAGGAAACGTAAATTGTTTTAATCATTAACTTACAGACACAAATGTCCGAACAAATTAAAATATTTATTTGTCTTTCTAAAACTAAGAAATAAGAAGCGTCATAAAATTAAACTGCGCGTGAGTTACAAATTTTATTTAATCATCTGGCATAAAACCGAATTAATTAAAACAGGCACGAAAACAAGTTTAGAGCCACTGACATAAACAAAAGCAATCACTCACCTCGACTCCCGTACTCAAGAGCACACACATACGTAACTCTTGCCCGTTGGATAAACGTGTATCGAACGTGCATATCAAACGCTCACTGCCCAAACATAACCTACATAACTTCTGCGACATTTTTCAACCGCACCGAAAAAAAAACCGCTCGCAATTAACTAGCTAAATGTGAACGCACCCAAGTCTCATCGTTAACTGTACCAGTGAAAATTCAACAACACAAAATGGTAGCGTTCCTTCGCCAATGGCGAACGTACGCGAGATCACATGGTCGAGAGGTGCAGGGAGGAGGCGAGGGCGATAAGCGTATCCGGCTACGAACAGCGGTCGATGTTCGTCGGAGGGGCACCGTTAGGGTGACTGCTGACGAAGAGATATTTGCTGATTTGGCAGTTGTTTCGGCCTTGGAGGGAACAGAGCCAACATAGCACGCCATGAAAAACTTCGTGCAACTTTACAATCCATAAATAATCTTCTTTCTCGTTCTCAATGGAAAAGCAGAAATTAATTGGCAGCAATTAAAAAAAGACACTTGCGCATGCGCATTGTTTACATCACGTAATTATCAACTGTTTTGGTTCTTGCATCAAGTTTGGTTAAAGACCTTATTAAGAATGGCATCTCATTTTCAAATAGAGAAAAGAGGATTTGCAAAATTTGGACAAATTTTCTTCTAATTTAAAGAAGACTTTTGGTAAAACAGTAGGTACCAAAGCAAACACTTGTCACTTTTCTCGTCATGGGTTCATGTGTCCTAGAGTTCCCAGAATTGTTTGACAGATTCGGAAACAATCTATCCAATTCTTCATCCTTTTGACCTTTACTAACAAGGATGACATTAAGTTCTCGAACATTAAGAGACACGTTAAACAGCAATTAAACCTAGGGGTATTTTAATTAAATGTGTTTGTAGAAGAAGAAGAATTGAATTTATGTTTTATAGTTCCCAATAAATATCTGAATTGAGAACTTGAAGAGAATTGCTCTCAAAAAAAACGATTGGCATATTAAAGTATTAGATGTGCAACGCAAGAGAATTTGATTTTAAATTGACAATATAAGACCGTTGGCAATATAAGATAGTTGGCAGCGAAAATTGCTTGGATTCTGATGTATCATTGCGCGCAGAAATTCAACTCGAATTTTAGTCACTTGTAAGTCTTCTATCAATTTAAAAAGATGTTCTTATGGTTTATTTAAATTGTAGTTCCGATTTTTAATTTTTGTTTGGCTTATAGGATAATAAAAAACAATTTATGTTTAATGCCTGTTTTAGACGGTCATATTTTTGTATCAAATTTATTACGAAGTGAGAGAGATAAGCTACCACAGTGAATGTTGATTGGTTGAATTGGCACTTCTCACTCACTTCGTAATAAATTTGATACAAAAATATGACCGTGTAAAACGGGCATAAGAATTTAAATACCCATGAAGAACTAAAACCATTATATATAAGTTACGTAATGACTTTTATAAATTGACATAAACACCAATTATATCGCAGGATATGTTATAAAATGCAAGATAAATGTAGTCTTGTTTTCTACTACCACGCGATCGAAAATAAAATGATTCAGAATAGGCCGTCATCCAATTTTTCACCATTTCTGAAAAAACTTTCAACAATGAACGCTTCGAGTTCTAACTCGAATATTTTGAAACAATTAAAATGTCACTGTTAAGTACAATTGTTAAATGCGACAGACAATATTACCAATAATTTTTCAATATTCATGACCTGTTCTGAATCATTTTATTTTCGATCGCGTAGTATAAATAACCACCATATTTATAATATTACTAGGAAAAAATTATATATAGTTTCTTAAAAAAATGGGGTGAGCTAACAACGTACAGACGTGCTCGTGGTGATGCTCGAAGAACCACAAACCCTATTCCTATGCCTCTCTTCAATCTTTAAAATAGGAATAATATGTGTAGAAGTTCAGGTTTAGAAGACAGTCAACTGTCACCTTGTTCAATCTTTAAAATAGGAATAAAAATGTGTAGAACTTTATGTTTAGAAAAGACTGAATTTTTTTTTTATAGACTCTTAGTGAGTTTTGCAATCTGCCCAATGGGCAATAAGCGTTTGATGTAACAACGGTATATGACATGAAGGATATCATTCCAATGAGTGATCTCCTTTAAAGTTAAACCTAAATCTAAATCTAGAGTTCTTATGTTTAAGTGAGTTTATATACACAATGTCTCAGGTTATTGTCTTATCTGGGTCCTGCAGTCAGGTCGGATGGCAGCAAACGTTTCAGTCTACGCACTTCATTGTCTTCCAACACTTTTAACTGCTTGGCCAGCGTATTAGGGTGTACTGTCACTCTTTCATTGTACTTGACACTGAACTTGTAGATCACTTCCTTGACAGATTCGAGTGGAATGTCGTGTTGAATTATCTCGTTGGAAACGTAGTACGGTGCATTAACGATGGCGCGCAGCACTTTATTTTGAAACCTCTGCAGGATATCGATGTTAGAGTTGCTGGCAGTGCCTCAGAGTTGAATTCCATAAGTCCAAACTGGCTTCAGAATTGATTTGTAGAGCAATATCTTGTTATCCAGAGACAGTTTTGATTTGCGGCCGATGAGCCAGTACAATTGATTTAGCTTTAGACCTAGTTGCTTGCGCTTGGTGAATATGTGTTTTCTCCATGTGAGACGGCAGTCCAAATGCATGCCAAGGTACTTGGCTGCTTCAGCTTGTGGAAGTTGGAGGTTGTTGATCGTCACGGGTGGACACGTTTCTCTACATAAGGTAAATGTAACATGGATGGACTTTGTATCATTAGCTTTAATGCGCCATTTTTTTAGCCAGTTCTGGATCTTATTGAGGTTGACCTGCAGGTTTCTCGGCGCGGATATTGGATCTGTATGAGATGCCAAAACTGCTGTGTCGTCAGCATATGTCACTACGGTTGTGAGTCGTGTTGCTGGTAAGTCTGCTCTATACAGCAGGTAGAGAATTGGTCCGAGCACACTTCCTTGTGGGACGCCTGAATGTATGGGATGCAAATCAGTAAGTTCGTTGCCTTGCTTAACTAGGAAGTGCCTATCTGTTAAGTACGATTTGACCAGTAGGAAATGTGGGTACGGGAGGAACTTTTTCAGTTTGACTTGCAATCCACTATGCCACACTTTGTCGAAAGCTTGAGATATGTCGAGGAAGACCGCTGAGCAATATCTCTTCGAGTTCAGGTCCTTGCTGTTTTTGTTCACCAGCCTGTGCACTTGTTCAATTGTTCCGTGTTTGTTGCGGAATCCGAATTGGTGCTCAGGAATTAACTTCTTTTGGTCTACAGTAGCCTTAAGTCTTTTGACATATAATTTCTCAAATACATTGGACAGCACCGGTAGTAGGCTTATGGGTCTGTAAGAGGTGACTTCTTCTGGTTTTTTTCCAGGCTTGGGGATCATAATGATTTGGGCAACTTTCCAAGAGCTGGAGAAGTAGTTTGTTCGTAGTATTGCATTAAAAATGAAGGTTATAAGCTTTATGCATTTTTCGAGAGTTCTTGTAGTATTTTACCGGAGATTAGGTCGAAACCAGGTGCCTTTTTTATGTTGGTTTCTTTCATTATAGCTCGTTTAACTTCTTTAACCGTAAAATTGCTGTGCGGCAGGTCCATTTGGAATGGTATATCCAGAGAGTCGATTATATCATGTTCCTCTTCAGTAGATAATTCCGAAGGGAATGGTTTAAACACATTGTTTAAGTGTTTGGTGAAAGCTTTAGCTTTTTCTTTGTCGTTTCTGGCCCATGTGTCGTTGTCATTTTAAATGGGAGGATTGTGTTGCGGAGACCTTTTGTATTTCCTTGTTGCTTTCCAGAGTTAATATTCTGTGGCTTGAGTTGGGGTTAAGCTCTCAAGGTACTCTTGTATGCCTTGGTTTTGTTCTTCCTGGATCAGCGACTGAATTTGCGTACAATTGCATGTGAAACTGTCCTTAACTATCTTGAGGTTATTTTAGACTACGCTATTTCTTGTACAAGATTTGGTCCAAGAAGAACAATTGATTTGAAATCATTCATTCCACGTGAAAAGAGTTATGAACCCATGCTCAAAAAGCTACCCTGCGTACCATAAAAAACATAAAAAAATCTAGAACATTACAAAACTGTACCAATATACACAAAGAGTTTTACAACGTTGTGTTGTAATCAATGAATGGCTACAATTACAGCGGATGAATTTTAGCTATTATAGTTTTTTAATTTTTATATTTGACTTGTTTTTAAAACATTTTTAACATAAGACTTAACTCTGCTAATAATAAAGGAGCGTTTGAAATGAAACACTTGTTCATGATTAACGTCAAACTCATATTCATTTTGAAAACGGGTTATCTCCCGAATCGAAAAAACATTTTCTGGAGTCTCCTGTATGTCTAAAAATCATTGTTTATGTATTTCTGTATCCTCTGTTAAGGTAAAGAAATGCTACAATTTACACTGAACAATATCGACTGGGAACGGTTTTTTGCTTTTCCTGTAAAATTTGAAGAATTGGAGTTAACTCGTTTTCAAAATGACCGATTCAATTACATTATGCAGTAAAGTGTAGCAAAATTTAAATTGAATCAAAATTATCAGAAAAGATAGAACATGTTCTATTTTTGTTTTTGTTGATTTTCCAAGCCATGTCTACAGGTCAAAAGTTTTCTTGTTTTAAATAGTATTATCGAAACTGAATCAAATCTTTTACATGAAATAGGGTAGTGTAAGACGACCTGTAATTACAACGAGGTTCAAGTTGGTTTAGATTTTTTGTTAAAAGAAAGATAGAGCGAAAAAGATCGACGTATCGACGTAATTTTGCTCCCAGATCACGTTTATATTCGATTGAAACACGCACTAGTTTCGTTTTCTGGCAAAACTGACTGAGTGCGTGACGTAATATCAGTGTGACGCGAACTCTTTTGGTGCAAGTGAAATGAAAACGCTATTAACGTGACTTATTAGCGTATTCGTTTGCAGCATTAGTGCGCACTATATTCATATCGTGTTCATGTACAAGATAAAAAGAAAATGCGAATACTCTTAATACACATTAGTGCAGCAAACGATAATGCTAAACGTCAAGTGACATTTCATTTTAATCTAATTCAAGGTCTGCTTCACAATGTTATGAAAAATTCAATGGCTACTTGATGAACTTTTCAATTGAACACTTGATAATATAAGAAGTGATCAAATGAAAAATGAATTAGAGTTGGTGATGCAACTAAACACGCATGTGTGCATTTAGTTCATCGAACGTTCCTTTATTCATTTTGACGTTTCTACAAAGCAAGAAAACCGTTTTATTAAAAAAAATTAAAGTGGATGCGTAAAATAACCACTGCCTGCTGCATCACGACACCTCTGTGAATAACTGCGTGAGCAACGTTACAGAACATTTTCCGTGTTACAATTGATTGACAATTGGTATTAATATGACGTTATCCAAGACATGCATTTAAATTCCAACGTCTACCCTAATTCATTTTTATATTGATCGCTTGTTATTATTCTATACAACATCTGTGAGCAATTTCTATCAAACGACATGTGGAGTGAAGAGGAAGAAACTTTCCATGGCAACTTGAATGACATAATTATAGTATATTACATAACGAGAGTTGTAAATAGCATATTACGCACGGTGGAAAAGTTGCGCATGAGCCGCGCAGCGGCGAATGCAAGTAATTCCACAAGTGCGCAATTGCTTTACAACTCGAGTTTTGTACTATACTTTATCTACGACCACAAAAATTACCCTATTATTCAAGTTTAAAATAATCACCAATGACATTTGCAATTTCGACAACTGTCAATCTAATGTGATGCGGCTACGTAGATCTACCTACAAGCGTGCGTAAAGTAGGTGCGTTGTGCGTTTTTCTTACTTTACGCACGACGTTTGTAAACACCCGCTTACTTAATTTATGTGTTGTACGTAATTTGTCATTTACAGTAGTGGTCAAATGCCTGTTTTACACGGTCATATTTTTGTATCAAATTTGTTTTGAAGTGAGTGGGAAGTGCCAATTCAATCAATCAACATTTACTGTGGTGGCTTATCTCTCTCACTTTGTCACAAATTTGTACAAAAAATATGACCGTCTAAAACAGGCAGTAGATAAAAGTACTTTCTTGACATACTTTCTAGGATATGTTATAAAATGGGTTCTTTATTTCCTCTTATAAATATCTATTGAATTTAGGATGTTATTATGGAACGATGATCTACAACATCTTTTAAGAATTAGGTTAGTTAAAAATGCCCATACACGCTCATAGTGATGCTCGAAACGGGATGTAAGTTTTCATGAGAAGCAACCGTAGGGAAAAATTTAATGAATCTTTTATAAAAATGTAATGAAACTATTCAAATAATATTGAAAAGTTTCAAATAAGTTATTGGCAGTAAAAAAAAAACTAAAATGAACAACATTGTAAATGGAACAAACATAACTCTAGTCTATCTGAACATTTTCCTTTGCGTTCTCATCTTAGAGTATAATCATAGAAGCATTTATGAGCGCGGCTGCAAACTTAAGGAAACAAATGGACGCTTGTAACGATTAAAACGCTTAGGGTCAGGTAATTGATAAATTTTATTTAAATACATATTATCAGTTTTGTTAGTACTATTCGATTGATTGATTTCATCGATTCGAACCTTCTATCGC
Organism: Dorcus parallelipipedus; assembly: GCA_958336345.1. NCBI lineage: Eukaryota > Metazoa > Arthropoda > Insecta > Coleoptera > Lucanidae > Dorcus > Dorcus parallelipipedus. The sequence goes on along the minus strand of OY284479.1, from coordinate 26,748,307 downwards.
CATCTAATTAGTTTTAGGGTCGTTATAATTTAATTTTGGAATGTATTACTTGCCTTGGGCTACATTCATTATACTTCTTCTCAGTGGTGTAGATAGAAACAAAAAAATCTAACGAGTACGGACTCTACTTAACATTTTGTTTATGAAATATAAAACAGCGAGCAAAAAATAACGCCTTACGAAGAACTTCTTTTGTATGAATTACACGGAACATTATATTTTAGAGAAATTTCGGGGGGCTCCCCCCCCCTCTTATCTACGCCACTGCTTCTGAACTTTGAAGTCCGCGGTTTCTTTTAAGAACCACGATTGGCTAGATAAGAGGAGGAAGTTGAAATCGGATTTCTGCGCGAAACTGGAGGACAGTTGCCGTTGGATTGTAAAACTTGAAAATGGGTTCGTGAAAAGCCATCCTTTTTTATTCAATTATTTGGAATATTTGAAGTCATCCAACCTCTCATTTGTTGAAACCATATGACGAATTGTTGCAAATTTTTCCTTTCATATTTTAGGCCGGTATGACATGATACTAAATTTTCTGAGAAATTTTACAGAAATTTTTTCATTAAAAATTATTAAATAATTTTTAATTCTTTCTTAATAATTATTTAAAGTTCCGTATGCAACCTAAAATAATTTTCTCTAAAAAAATTATCATGTAAGCATGCGCAGTTGATGACATAAGATAAGTGACATCTGTTGTTATAGATTGTAATGCACAGGATCTCACATGTTTGTTTTTATATTGGGTACTTTTTGTCATATAAAGACAGGGCCATTGCTGGTAACAATTAGTGTTTCTACCTGTTCCCGTGACCACGACATAATATAGTAAACAATAGTAAGCAGTACCTAATTAAATTTTATTAAGCACACAACGACCATAAACTGTATATATTGGTCAAACATAACCTCACAATTCAGCATGACCTTATTTATGTATTGCGCAAGTGCAGGGTAGATTTTGTACAAAATAAGTTTGTACAAAATAATTTTTCAAACAAATCAAATTTTATAGAAAATATTTTTTGTACTGAATGCCAATTGTGTTTGCTACGACATAAATATTTTTTTAAAAATTATTTCGTAAAATTTTATATAAAATTTCGTATCGTGTCATACGGGTCTTAGGGAAATCGTGGGATGTTCTTTCCTACATAGATGTGCTGGTGAATTTTGCTTGGTCGTGGTACCTTATGAAAATTGTTTCCTGTGGACCTTGAAACATTTGACGATCCTTAAGCAGTAGTCCGACTTGACCTCTTCGGGCCGTGTTGTCCATTTCTTGGACGGAGACGACATTGGAGACTCCTCTGGATGGTAACGAAGCGGATCTTCCAGGTCGTACACCGATGCTTAAAAGTTTTCGGAGTACTAGCCACTAGCCAGATCACTGGCAGTAGTAAATTTTGTGCTTTGCAATTATGAACTTTACAGCTTTTACAAGCTACCTGCTGTCCGGATAATAAAGCCGCCTATCGCAAACACAGAAATTTAAGATAGACACGAACATATTCAACCAACTTGATTGATCGCTTATAGTGGTAGGAACGCATTCATTAGTTAGTAAATTTAACAAAATTTGTTACAACATTTAACATGTAGATAAAATAAATAATGTAAACATTATGAAATAAAAATTTCTAAATCTTTGATATTTTGATAATTATACTGAAATGAAGTAAGTAAATGAAATAAAATCTAGGAGTATTATATTTCGTAAATAAACTGATTTTCTAGTTTAATGTAATATACCTATGATTTGCTTACTAATTAATAGCTTTGTTGAGCAGAACTTCATTATACGGAGAGCGCCTTTTATATTATTAGAACAGGAAAAAAAGTTAAATAATATTACATAATTGATTTTGTATAATATTTTTTCTGAATTAAATTAAATGATCAAGAATGAATGCCCCATCATTCGCATATTTTGAAAAAATAAAGGTTATACGTTTGAGTAATTTACTTTTAATTTCTAATCTAATGCAAACTTGCGAAAACTTTATCGATTAACTTTTCAACTAATTTTACTCGTGTCAGATTATTTGAGAAGTCTTTTTTTTATTAAAACTAAAAAAAGTAATATTATTTTTTCATTCGTAGCTTAGAGAAAATTTGAATGTTACAAGTACAGTATGTTTTAAAATTTCAAAATTAAATATGTAATATTGAAATGTAAGTAGATAATAAACACAACCCTTGATAAATCACAATAAGTAACTTAAAACCGAGAAAATAATACCATAATAAAATCACAATTTAAGCACTGCCGCGCTAGAATACGCAGCCAATCCATGTGACCCAACTGTGGACCCAACCCAGCTTTATCGGTGCTAATTTTCTCTCTTATATTCGTCGCAATTCCTGTCACTCTTGTGCATATGTACCTAGTCTTCAAATCTTTGTCGATATTTAATAAAACAGAACAGAAATTGTCGAACTTTGTTGAAACCAGCCTACTAAGAATAGAATGTACCCAAGGATAATAAAAAGGCGTTTTATTCTATTAATTATAAGAAATAAAGCCAACAAAGTATATATTTTTGAAAACAGAAAAAAAATCTGTATTTAATGATGAGATTGCCTACTATGATTTTCATTTAAAAAAATATAACTTTATGTTATAACTCGAAAATTTTAATAAATATCGAGAAATCATCTACACCACTGAATGTATTCAAAAAGGTGTCCTAATAATGTTAAAACAGTTTCTTAATATCTGTAAAAATAAACGAGATATGAACGATCGATGAAAAGTCAAAAATGTCAATTTTTGCCTATAACTCGAAAACAAAAGAAGATAGCCAATTTTTGTTTACTCTATTGACTTTATCTCTAAAAAAGAGATCGAGACTTGGCCACTAGTTTTTTTCTATCTCTTATAGTTACAGAGATACCCATGACATCGAAATTGATCCAGCCTGTACATAGGTGTAACGTGTTTTATCTAAACGAATGTTTTCGTCTTTTTTTTAAATTATATCATATACAGCAAATAACAAATTAAAATATGACAAAATTGATCAAAATATTCTCGCTATATTGAAGAAATAATGCTTGCAGCTCTGTGGTTCGATTAGCGCCAGGCGTGCACCGAAGCTCCTATGCATTCGGACTAAGGGCCAATTTCATAATCGAATTTAAAGGAGACTTTAAAATTAAAGTCACTTTCAGATGTCAAAACAAATATGAAAACACATTTGTTTACACATCTGATTGTGACTTTAATTTTAAAGTCTCCTTTAAATTTGATTATGAAACTGGCCCTTAGAGTCATCATTAAGAAGAAGAAAACGGTCGATTTTATTTATGCAGAATCGAATCATACCTCAGGAGCCTGGACATAGCCGTGGGATAAACACGGAAAGGACCAAACCAGGTGAACTTTTGAAAAAATAAGAGTAGTATTGATGGTGAACGAGTATAACACATTTGATATAGCTCTCATCTAATAAATTTTATCATCTTGAAACTTTAAGTGTGTTTTTCTCAAAATCAGCTTCATGTGGGATGGTCCATTTTTGTCGTTTTAGCTCTTTGACTGCCTTCCGGCTAAAACGAATAACAATTGTTTCCTAAAGTATAATCAGCATATGTTATAATAATAGTAATAATAATAATATTTTTTATTCATCACCACTATAGTACAATACAAAATATCGATACATAGGGTATGCGAATATGTCATATAGGAATTAAAATAGATAATTAAGAAGTAGAAATAATTGATTCAGTTATGTATACATATGAAATGTAGAAGTTATCAGTATCACAGCAATAGTTTCGTTAGTTATTTAAAAATTCTTGAACGGAATAATATTGTTTTTCCAACAAGAATGCCTTCACTTTCTGTTTAAAAGTGTATAAATTTGAGTTTAAATTTAAATTTAAAGTGTATAAATCTTTTATTACTGATGGAAGTTTATTGTAACATTTTATACCAATGTGGGAAGGACTGGAACAGGTTATTGTTAGTCTGTTGTACGGTACGTGTAGGTTACTGCTTATCCTCGTCTCATGGTCGTGCAAGGAACAATTACTTGGAAATGTATTTAATATTTTGTTTAATATAAATAACTGAGTGAAATATGTATTGATGCTAGAGTTAAAATTGATGTTTTAAAGAATAAGGGTTTACAATGACTATTATACTTTTCTCCACAAATAATACGTATTGCTTTCTTCTGAATAACAAACAATTTTTGCAAATTTATACTGGAAGAATAGCCCCAGAAAATAATACCGTATGAAAGTAGGGACTGAAAGAGACCGAAGTAAGCCAATCGTATGACACGTAAGTCTAATTACTAATCCATATAATCTTTTGAGTATGAAACATACTGAACTTAATTTACCACATAAGTAGTCGATATGTTTGCTCCATGTTAATTTGTCGTCAATGTATATACCTAGAAATTTTGTATCACGTAGTTGTTCGACTGATTTATGTTGTAATTTAATTAACAAGTTACTGTTCACATTAACATTTTTTGTGACGAAATGAATAAATTTTGTTTTAAATGAGTTCAAAAATAAAGCATTGTTACAGCAATAATTATACATCGTGTCAGTAGTTTTGTTTGAATTTTCGATTAATGTCTCAATATCATTGGATGCAATCAACATTGTTGAATCATCAGCATAAAGAATTGTTTTGCTAGGAGTTGTAAGTGTTAACAGTAAGTCGTTAATAAATATAATAAAGAGTATTGGCCCTAACAAAAATCCTTGAGGAACTCCTGCTGGATTTTGTAACAGCGATGATACTGTGTTTCCAATTTGCACGAATTGCACGACTTTTTAAATATTCACTTAACCAAGCCAATGCTGGTCCGCGTATGCCAATATTACTACACTTGTTTAATAGGAGCGAATGATCGATGGTGTCGAAAGCTCAGCTTGACAAATCGAAAAAGATAGCTGCAATTTTGCTTTTATTATTAAAACTGTCAAAAATAAAATTAAGAGCCTCGAATATTGCGGTCTCTGTGGAAAGGCCTTTACGAAAACCATGCTGACGTGGAGTGAGAAGATTAAACTTTTCTAAAAAAGATTTTAATCGGTTACAAAAGGCAGACTCGAATATTTTTGAAATAGTACATTGCAACGCGATCGGCCGATAATTGGAGCAATTATCCAATATGAACCTTTGTGTGTTTGTATACGGTAACTATTTTAGACTGCTTTAGCAAATTCGGAAAATGTCCTGAAAATGACAAATTAATCAGATATGATAAAGGATTTGATATGACTTTATTTAAAATGAAACCGGGAACATTGTCTGAACCACTAGACCTCTGAGAGGAAAATTTCTTAATTATTTTTGAAGTTTCATCAGGTGTTGTTGGATATGTTTGATATGTCGAGCTGCATGTGTGTGTTGTAGTGGGTGGCCGCAATTTGTCGTGCTCTGGAAATTTTACTCTTTTAAGTGGTATAACATCAACCAACGTAATCAAAATTTGTGATTCAGGTAAATAATACCTTACTAAAAACTGTCGTGAAGAACTGAAGCAAAAACTTACTCCGATAGTAACTTATGCTGATTAAAATAAAACGAGCGTAACAAAACAGCAATAGTAAGCTTATTTAATATGTTTAATATTTAAATGTAAACCTAAAGACCATGGGACAGTCGAATTGACATTTTCTATTAAAAGTACGTGTAACAAAGAAAATACCTACGCAAGACCCAAAAAATGGGTCTAATTTATTTGAACTTTGCTTGTGCCAATTACTGATAACTAAATTTATTCGTGTCCGATGCTCCGCTGGATGAACCGGTCGCATAAAGTAAGTTAATATGAAAACCTCGTTACTATTGGACTTTGAATTAAGTTGAGAAAATTCAAGATTAAAAAAAAAAATTAAGGTGTCTCTCATTTATGTAAGAGTCGAAATTTAAATACTATTACAAAATGACTCTAAAAGCCATTAAAGACTGTAATGTAAATGAACTTAAAGAGGAATTAAAAAAGTATGGTGCATCTTGTGCAGGTAAAAAGCAAATTTTAGTGGAAAGGCTAATGACTATTCTTGACAGTAGTTTTCTACAAAATGAGGAACTAAATGTGTCAGTTAGTAGCATTTCGAGTACAGATACGATAATATTTAACGAAGGACCTGAAAGGACGTGAAACCTAAGAAAAAGATTTATCTTGCTTTAGTACGCAGAATAGAACAGCTAGAAAATAACATACAGTTTCTCTTAGTTCAACGAACAAAACTAATTAAATCATTACGAAAAAGGAATAAAAATAATCTGGTAAAGAAAAAAGATACACAATATACGGAAGAAGTAAATTGTAATGTAACTCCAAACTCATCTGCCTACGAAAATAACAAGAATAAGAATGAATGTAGTAATGACTGTCCTGTAATTTCTGAAATAGTTACGGAAACTACTAGAAAAAGTAAATTCCTTATATTGGGAGATAGTCAAACTAGGGGTTTTGCCGACATTCTCTTGTCAATGGATCGCAATAACGAATATATTGTTATTAATTTTTGTAAACCAAATGCTCTCTTAGAAGATGTAATATCTGACATGACGCAGCTCTCTGGCACGCTAACGAAACATGATTTCATGGTGATTTTGGGTGGTTCTAACAACGTTCTCCAGCGGAAAAAAATTCCACAGAGTGCTCTTCTAGATATTCAATCAGCGTCAGAAACAACAAATGTAGTATTTACTTCAACTACTTTTTGGAAAAATAAAGCTAATTTGAATAGAATCATTTATAAACAGAATATTTACATCAGAAATTGTTGAAAACCAGACCGGAATATATTATATTGATATAAATACACTATTAACTGAAAATTACTTCACTCGTCATGGACTTCATATGCTAAAATCTGGAAAATATAAACTTGTACGAAAAATAATGAACATAGCTGGATTCATCAGGAACGCAGCTCAAAATGAATGCATTTCGGGTAGGCAACCTAGTTCATCTGATACTCAGTTAATTCTAAATTATTCCGAAGACAAACGAACTTCTGGGTATAAAACAGTATCCATCGATAAGCAAAGACTAGCAATGCAGGTGAAATCTCAATATATTTTACCCGACAACATTTTTTTAACTACCGGGAAGCCTCAACATATTTTACCCGACAAAAATTTTTCAACTACCGGGAAGCCTGGAAATCACCCAGGAAACAGCGGGAACGTTTCACTAATGTGTGTAGCTAATAACGGTAGTGCAGAATACAAATCGTGCTCCTGTTCAAGTGTTAACAATACGCCGTCCTTTTAGTAATAACTGTTGCACCAATTTCCGTGAGCAAACTTTGAAATTTTATTATCAGAATGTAAGAGGACTCAACACTAAATTGAAAGTGTTTATTTGAATACCTTAATGGAGGAATTTGACATCTACTTGCTCACTGAAACATGGCTGCAACCTCAGGTTCATGACGCAGAAATATTTCATAGGAACTATACAGTAATAAGGAAGGATAGAAACAATACCCACTGTAACACCAAAACGGGTGGAGGTGTTTTAGTTGCTGTGCGGAATAAGTATACTATCAAGCAAATATCAGTTGATGACATAGATGCCAGGATTGACTTTCTATTCTTAAATATTAGATATGAATTCGCTTCGCACATATACTTATTACTTGTTTATATCCCTCCTAGGTTACCCACCGTTGTATATGTCTCATTTTTTAATGTATTAGAAAGTTTATCAATGTTTTATGACAACCACATATTAGTAATAGGTGATTTTAATGTGAATGAGTTTTATATCTTAAGGACAGCAGCACCATGTGCAGTGGCAAATGAAATGAACAATTTATGAATTATTTTAACTTCACTCAAACGAATAATATCTGCAACAAAAATAATTACGCATTAGACGTTGTTTTTTCCAACTTCCAAAAATGTACAGTAAGGAAAATATCCGATCCCATTGTCAGTGAAGACCCCCACCATCCGGCTATCTCAGTCTTCATATCAGTAAATAAGGAAGATCACTCCAAAATAAGTAAGCACTTAAAATACAATTTTAAAAAAGGTAACTTCAAGATTTTGTATAACTTAATAAGTAATGAAGACTGGGAGGTAAATAAAACTAGTAATGTTAACGCTGCTGTTAATAATTTTTACAACAAGCTGAATAATATTATTTCGATTACTGTACCAATAAATGCTACCAGTCAAGAATATCCTGTCTGGTTTACTAAAAGTATTATAAATAAATTAAGGAAAAAAAAACAACTTGCACAAACGATTAAGAAACAATGCAAATCCACATATTCGACAGCGTTTTAATGTACTTCATGCGTCAGTAAAAGAGGAAATTACTCTAGCATATTCCAATTATTTACGTGAGTGCGAAAATAACATAACTGAAAATCCAAAATATTTCTGGAAATATGTTCATCAAAAAAAATCTAACTCTGGTATGCCATTGACTATGGTTTACAATGACAAAACTTACACATCCAGTAATGAGATAGTTGAAGCTTTTAGTGAATATTTTGCCAGTGTATATAACGTAGTAATGACATTCTATTCAACCACAATAACACTTGTGATGTGAAATTAGAAAATATAAAAGAATGTGAGGTCGATAAAGCCTTACAACGTCTCAACAATTTTGCAATTGGTCCTGATGGCATTCCAGATTATATAATCAAGGCGTGTAGAGATTATTTTGTACGCCCCCTATGTGAACTTTTCAATCTCAGTATTAATCAAAATTTATTTCCAGATATATGGAAAACATCGAAAATTTATCCTGTTTTCAAATCAGGTGTTAAAAATCAAATTAACAACTATCGTCCAATTGCTATTTTGTCTACTCCAGCTAAAATATGTGAATCAATTATATATAACCGAATTTTTAATAGCGTCAAAAATATTATCACTCCATTTCAACATGGCTTTATGCCAAAACGATCTACCTTAAGTAATCTGTGTAACTTTACACAGTACGTGTCAAATGCATTGGAGGAGAAAACTCAAGTTGATGTAATATATACGGACTTCTCCAAAGCATTTGATAAATTAGACCATTATATTCTCTTAGGTAAGTTAAGAAACATCGGTTTTCATGAATCACTGCTTAATTTTCTAGAAAGTTATCTGTCTGGTAGGAAGTCATTTGTCTCTTGTTTGGGTTGCACATCTAAAATGTTCTCACCTACATCGGGCGTACCGCAAGGTAGTAATCTGGGACCGCTTCTTTTTCTCCTTTTTATTAATGACATAGTTGCCTGTATCGGAACAAGTAGACTCTTGCTGTATGCTGATGATTTAATAATTTTTCGTCAGATCAAGTCAATACAAGATTGTGAATTGTTGCAAGCGGATTTGCAAAATTTGGTAACTTGGTCTATAGACTCTAGACTACTGTTTAATTTCAATAAATGTAAAATTATGACCCATCATAGAGTTACAAACCCTATAATATATAACTATTCAATGAATCATAATTCTCTGAAAAGGGTATCATTACTGAAAGATCTAGGAGTGATTTTTGACGTCAAACTTACCTTTAATAAACACGTACAAACTAAGGTACTTGAGGCATTAAGATTACTGGGCTTCGTGTTCAGACAAATCAGAGATTTTGACTCAACTAAACCTTTAGACATACTATTTTCGTCAATGATACGATCTAAATTGGAGTATGCTTCGGTAATCTGGGAGCCTTTCTACGTAAAATATGAAATATTGATTGAACATGTGCAGTTTCGATATCTAAAACTAAAATATCTGTTAGATACAATAACGTTCCCTAAATATACATCGTATAAAGAACTTCTACAAATTTACAATTGTGTACCCCTCAAAAAGAGACGACAATATCTGCAGCAACAATATCTACATAAGGTAGTAAATAATATGATTGATGATATTGAAATTTTGAGTACACTAAACTTTAGAGTTCCATCTTCTCTGACACGTTGTCAAACTAGCTTTTTTATTTGCAAATACCGAAAACAAACTGTCTGAAAAGATCACCGATATATGGGATGTGTGATACATACAATAAACTATATCATAGTATAGATATATTTCATTTAAATTATAAAGCTTTTTCGAAGGCGATACGAAACCAGCCGGCATCATGATGCCGCTGTCCTTTAATGTTTATTGCAGTTTTTAAGGGAAGTTTGCATTTGTAACTAACGCCTATTATAGCTTTGTACATAGATATATTGACATTTGACGCACACAGTTTATTGTGTTAGTGTTCACTCTGTAATTGGGTTATCTTGTTGAGTGAATAAAGCATTATTATTATAAAAACATGGTCGATTTATTAAGTTTTAATGCACTACTATTAGATGAGGATATATGATTCGATTTAGGTATATCAAGAAATGTCTTGTTAAATGCAGTAGCAATTTGAAGTGGATTATTCAGGACCGTGTTGTTGACAGATAATTCTTTAGGTATGATGAAGGTTGCTTTATTTGACATATCATTAATGATTTGCCAGCATGTTTTTGATAAGTTTTTTGAAGTAGCTATTTTTGTATTAAAGTGTTGCAATTTTGATTAAACTATTTTTTGTTTGTATAATTTTCGTACTGTCGATAACCTGTGCTTTAATGTGTTTTATAAAATCTGTTTTATAAAATTTATACAAATCGCTTACTTCCTTAAGCAAACTGAACATTTGTCTTAATTCACAGTTATACCATAATTTGTTGCTTCTGGCTTTAATTTTTATATTACGAACCGGAAAAGCTAAATCAAAAAGGTTTAAAAAGCGATTATAAAAGGATGAAAATTTATTTTGGAAGCCAACTGCTTCATACATATCTTGCCAATTTTCGAGATTAATTAAATGTTGGAAATGCTCAATGTTAGTATCTGAAAAGGATCTTCCAAATTTTTCAGGAGTATTTTCTAGTACTTCACGTAACTGTATATCGAGAAATTGAAAAGAATGATCGGATAAGTGTGTGCTAGTCACCTGACCGCCTTCTGGACCAAAACTTCCATCAGTAAAGATATTGTCAATTAAGGAAGCAGAGTGGGCGGTAACTCTTGGAGTAAATATCGTTTCTTTGATGTTGTATTCCAAAAAAAGATTAACAATATCATTTTTTTCACGCGAGTGGTCTAAAAAATTAACATGAACTTTCTCCAGTGAAATGCTATTAAAATTAGTACATTCCAAAATGTATTCCAATTCTTGTTCAGACAATGTGCCAGTTTTAATGTAAAACTTCTTTTTTGATTACTTTTTTAATTATTTAGGTACTTTGTGATACACTAATTTGCTTGGGGGACATAAATATTAATTTGCTATCCCATAACTTTGATAGCTTTGCTTTCTCTTCAGCTGTAAGAGGTCTAAACTTAAAACAATTGATAGATGTACCGACATGTTACGCTCGAAATTCTGCATCTTAATCGATGTTATTGTTACCAATGAAGATACAAATGTTATTGATAGCGGCACTTTAGATGTTCATGAAATAATAGTTTGGAAAATTCTTGACCGGTAAATAACATAACATAACGCTTTCGAACCCGGCCGGGTTCGTCATTAGTGTAGAAACAAATCAACGGGTCCTACGCCCACCAAAAAAGGGGAGAGACTGATGCTCATGAAATATTCGACCACTGCAGTCTTATAAAAAGTGCTCCTATTTATCACACATAGAAATTTTAAATATTTTGATCAAAATTGTTTTAATGATGAGCTATCCCTTTTTACCTCGTCGACAATTATAGAACTCCAAACTGTAGATGAAAAGGTTCATTTTTAAATTTTCATATAACTGTTCTTTTTAACCGCCATGCTCCTTGGACAATACCTAAATCTTGCAAACCTAAAGCTGACTGGCTTACAGATAATTTAAAACTCACGATGAACTTGCGTGATAAAGCTCTTCTAAGATTTAAGAAAAGTAAACTACAATCTCATTGGGATTATTATAAGCAGCTTCGTCATTTAACTTCTGCCGCTGTTAAAGCTGAAAAAAGGCTTATTTACAATTTAGTTTTCGAAAATCAAACAAAAAGCTACGGAACTTAATATCCATAATCGCGCACAATCGGATCTTCCCCAGCATCTCCAAGATGCACATGCAATTAATATTTATTTTATTGGGTCTTGTAGGTACACTCCCGGATGCTGATTTATTTAATTTTTATCGTTCAAATATTAACGAGAAAACATGTAAATTTAATTTTAAGAGCGTATCTGAAGCACAGGTGGCTAAAATTATTGTTTCTATTACTTCTAATTCTACCAGTGATACCTTAGCCTTAACATATTTCAATTATTGTGATGTGATATATGACTAGTGCTTGGATTTTAAAGATTCTAGACACATTGAAATTGTAACAGGTGATCAATATCTTTTCTAATCAAGTGACCTATGGAAATAAAATCATGTGTCTTTGTTTGGTTCATTATTTCAAATGCCACTTGAATTACATATTTATATTGCATTCCTATACAAAATGATAGGAATGCAATAAAAATAATTCAAATGGCATTTGAAATAATGAACCAAACAAAGACATATTTTTTTTCTATAGGTCACTTGATTAGAAAAGATATTGACCACGCGTTACAAAATTCCTGCTTAAGATTTATATATGACATTCCAAGACGTGAACACATTTCCCATAAATTGACTGCTGGTTTCATATGAAAAATAGGAGATTTTTCCATCTAGCGTATTTTTGCCACAAAATTTTGTTTTTGAAAACTCCTCCGTATCTTTTTGTTAAAATCAGATATCGTACTGACATTCACAGTATTAATATTTGTCGAAAAGATCTTATACATATCTTTACATCATACTACCTACCTTGTTTAAAAGATCCTTTACCTACATTGCTGCTCACTGTTTAAATTCTATAGATATTGATGCGAAAAAGTTACCGCCGGCATCATTTAAAAGAAAATTGAAAAGCAACTTGCTTGGTGGCTGAACCATTCATATATGATACTACTATTTCATGGAACTAACTAGCGTCTAAATAAAAACCTGGTCAAGTAGGTTGTGATCGAGAATTTATCCATTACATTTACATAGCCGAATTACTAAATGTAGCCTGCTTGACCAGGTTTTTATTTAGACACTTGTTAGATTTAGTTTTATTTTTGATTAATGTCGCCATTGCCATTTATTTATTACATATTTTCTTGTTTTTCTTTTCTTTTTAGTTTTAGTTTCCATAAGGGAGTTAGGTAGATGGCTCCCTTTTTGGTACGATATCATTTTTTTCTCTCTTTTCCCTTACATACATATATTGTAATTTCGTGCCAATTTAATCCAAGCTTAAATATTTTGTGCAAACTAGCCTTAGAGTAAAAAATACATTCACTGCTTTCTAAATTTACTAGATTCAGGTTTTCTGGAACAAATAATAATTTATCATTGTTAAATTGTTTCTACTTGGACCTTGTATACCTATAAGGAATATCCGCTATATGAACGTTCACAGAAAGCTTCTAATCTTTTAAGAGCAGTTTTACAATTGTCGGCTAAAATGAGTATAACAGTTAACTGTATTCTTAGAATAACGTTACGTAGATGTGAAAGAATGAATATTCAGCGAATAGTTATTCTGTCCTTATTCTGTATTTGTAAAACCGGACCTCAGTGTCATTTTGTATAAGTTACGGGTCGTTTGTAATAAATATTTCCCCTGATATTACAACCTCTGATATAAGGCTTGATCTAGCAGCAGTTTCTGACAAGTTCGAAACCGTAAGAATCAGTTAACCACCGAAATAATGATCAATTTGAACAGCGTCATCAAGTATACAACTTTGACGAACTTTCGAACTAGTCACAAACTGCTGCTGGAACGAACCTATAATTTCAGTATACTTACTAAATCGAACTGCAAATTCCCAACTTAGCAATATGACTCCATATGAAGCATGGACATCAAAAAAGCCAGATATTGCACACGTCAAAATTTTTGGTTGCAATGTCTACGTTCACATTCCCAAAATACACAGAACAAAATTAGACGCAAAAGCAAGAAAGCTTGTTTTGATTGGATATGAAAAGGAATCTCGCAACTATCGTTTATGCGACCGTAATTCGAAGAAAATTACCGTAAGCAGAAATGTGATCTTCGACGAAGCAAATATCGAATATTCAGTCAACCAGAGGACAAAAGTCATCGAGGTAAACATCCCAATATCACAGGGAAATCAAGTGCAACAAGAAGAGCAACTCATAGAAGACAACAAAGAATTCGTCCGCACTCCAGATGACGAAAATCAGATAGAAGAAGAAGAAAATGAAATCGCACTAAACTAAGCATATAAAATCTACGGACTTCGTAATAGAAACAACATACGTATTCCAAGAAGATATGAAGTCGACGTAGCCGAATACCTTGAACCTTCAACCTACCAAGAGGCTATCACCTATCCCGACGATTGAAAAGCAGCCATTCAGCGAGAATTAAAAGCCCACGATGATAATGGAACCTGGAAAATCGTCACTCTTTCAGAAAATCGAAAACCCATTGGTTCAAAGTGGGTATTCAAAATTAAACGTACTGCATCAGGTGAAATCAAGAGATTAGAAGGCGCGCTTATGTGCAAAGGGATATGCCCAGAAAGAAGGAACGGACTACTCGGAAACTTTCTCACCCGTAGTACACTGCGATTCTGTACGAACTCTTCTTGCAATCGCAGCCGAACAGGATCTAGAAATATGCCAGTTGGACGTAAAAACAGCGTTCTTATATTGCAAACTAGAAGAGGAGATTTACATGTCAATACCTGACGGTTTACAAGGGACATACAATAGTAAGGCATGCAAACTTGTAAAATCATTCTGAAACAGTCTGAAACAGTCATCCCGTTGTTGGAAAGTTAAATTCACATCCTTTTTGAAGCAGTATGATTTTGTAGAATCTCTAGCTGATAAGTGTGTTTATATCGGTTTAATCAATGGTCGCAAAATTTATTTGTGTCTATATGTTAATGATGGTCTTATATTCGCGGAAAATCAGTCAGGTTTTCATTTTATCATAAATACATTAAAAATGAATTCGACATAACGACTGACGACACTAACATTTTTGTAGATACGCAAATGGTCAGAGATCGGGATATAAAATCATTTTTCGGGCATCAAAACGCTTATATCGAAAGATTACTTTCACGCTTCGGCATGAAAGAAGCGAAACTCGTAAATATACCTGCAGATTGTAATTCTAATTTACTACCAGCTGAAAAGGACGAACCTAATCCAAATTTTCCTTATCGTGAAATAGTAGGTTCTTTAACATTTTTAGCAACAGTCAGTCGTCCGGACATAGCAGGTGCTGTAAATCAAGCAAGTCGCCATTTAGCAATCAAAGTCACTGCAACGCTGTAAAAAGAATCCTACGGTATTTAAGGAAACCGCCTCAGATGGTGTAATGTACACAAGAGGTGGGAGTAGTTTAGAACTCGTAGGATACTCAAATGCGGATTTTGCGGGTGATTTGATGTCGAGAAGATCTACTACTGGATATGTTTTCTTTTTAGCAAACGGACCTATCACTTTAGCACTACAGAAGCTGAATATGTAGCTGCATGTAGCGCAATTAAGGAAGCCATATGGTTAAGATTTATGTTAGGTGATGCCGGACTTCAATGTTGTAGTTCAACTGTAATCTATATTGACAACCAAAGCACGATCCGTTTAGTTCGAAATCCAGAGTACCACAAACGAACCAAGCAGATTGAAATTCGATATCACTTCATACGTGATAAATATGAGAACAAAGATATCGACATTCAATATGTTCCATCTGAATTTCAAAACGCCAATATTTTCACCAAAGCCTTAAGCAAATATCGTTTTCAAATGTTAAAATCAAACTTAGTAATTTCAAATCAATTAAAAATTATACAATAGGTGGGAGTGTTAAGATGTATTGATATAATTGTTAATCACGATCTGAGCGGTGGTGTCACCTATAGTTTAAGTACTCAACTAAAACTTTGCTACTCGCGCAGGATTATTCTTGCGTACTAGTTAATGGCGGTACGTGTATATAATTGCCACTGTACAGTAAAACAATAAAGACTTCTTTAATTACTCAAGTGGTTACATGTTTCACATCGTAAAATCTCAATAAAATAGTATCTCACAAAAACGTTATCTTATTGAATACAAGGTTCACACGTTAAGCGACATCGGAAATAAAAAGGCCTGCGGCAAAGAAATGTGACACATAAGTGTCAACTTATAACCAAAGGTAAAATAAAATAATCTATCAGCCAAAATAAAAAGTTATAATAATCTTTACAAAATGTATGTGAAAAAACAGACGGACCTTAGTCGACCAATAATAAAGAAGATAAAATTTATGCAGCTATTAAACTGTTACTACATTTGTATACACATACCGAGGAAAGTTAAATGCGTAGAGTGTCAGAAATTTGAAAACTTGGGGCCAAACAGAACAGAAAGAGATGTTGCAGAACAAGCCTTGTACGTTCAAGAAAAAGATAATGCTAAGCGAATTTTTTAAAAGAGCAAGAAGATTCTTCCAAAATATCGTCGCTATTTGTTGCCAGCTTCGATTACAAAAAGTGCTTGCAACGCCACATGGAGATTCTATAGTCCTAGGGTTTTCCAGAAAATACGCCGTCTATAATTTCACGATTTATGAAAATTTTACAAGAAAAGGATACTGCTACATTTGGGGAGAAAAGAATAGCAACAGAGGATCCCAAGCAGCAAGCAGTCGTTTTTATCACGTCATTATTTGGTTAAAATTGGTCAATGACGTCGAGCGACCAGTTTGCAACGTCATTTGTTCGTGAAAACCTTGCTCAAAAATTGACGTTTATAAATCACGTCAACAGAACGTTAAATTAATGACATGAATTTGACATAATGTGAAATACGGTTGTAAAAAATTGTTATCTGCAATAAACTTTGTATATTTAAGAAAATTCTTGCATTGCAGAAAAATGTAAATTTATTAACACAAATTTGCCATACTTTTTAGATGTGTGGCGCATGCGTCCACTTTGCGCGGTTTAATGTGGTACGAGCACTCTATACGTGAATTAGTCGTGAACGTTGTTCGCACTTATATTTCACGATTTCATAAGTGGTTCATATTCTAAAGCGCGAATTTATTTTGTTACGGACAGGATGTATTAAGGTATTTAGTATTTCTTAAGTATTTACATTTTTAGTTATTAGTGAGCCGTGCAAAGGAGGGAACTCATACGACTCATGCATCATTGCATCATAACCTCTATTAATGGCGCCTTGTGATCGGACTTTTTGGACTTTTATTGAGCATTTTTATTTTTGTTAATGCAATTGTTTTATTTCATCACAGAATCACAGCAATTTTTGCTATACAGAAGTTATTTTTATCGGCAATGTAAAGGAATGTAGTTATAAGTTTATTTAAAATATTATTTATTGTTCATACATAAGCTTTTCATCCAGAATTTATTTGTTTGGATATAAAAAAATTATTTATTGTTGATATACATATGTCTAGGTATTTAAATAAAAATTAAAATTAAAATGTGGTTTAATTTTTTGGTTACATTTGCGTCATAATATAATGAAAAATGACGTCAAAAACATACGACTATATGACGTTTAAAAATGACGTCGCCAGGCTGTGACATTTGCCCGTCTTATTTACGTCTTTAATACATCGATGACAATGGTCATTTGACGTAAACAATGACCAACTATTAACGTAAAAAAGACGGCACCTTGCTGCCTGGGATGTAATGAAATTTGCACACATTTATACGCTTACTTAAGGCTAATTCAAATTTTGCTAGTATTTTAGTCAAATTTAGACAATACCTCAGCAAAGAGCTACGTTATTACAGTAGGTAATAGGACCAACTGGGCTAGAATTATAAGTATCACACATTTCAGATCGTGAACGCTGAGGTCTAGCCAGCCGGAAACGATGATAACTATAACTGTAAAGACGACATTAGATGCACTAACACAACATTTCCAACCTTACAAAGACAATATCAGGTACAAAATTTTCACTAAATACAGAAGGAAAATCAACAGACGAATTTAATATCACCTTAAGAACCATAACACAAAACTGCAAGTTTTGAGCTATTTCAGAATATTATGTGCAATCAAAGAACAAAAACACAAAAAAGTCACGTCGGCAGAGCCAACTCTGATCTAAGAAGTAATACGACACAGAAAAAAGAACATTAGCAGCATAAAAATAAACACGGCAAAGATTTTGGAAAATCTATAAACCAAAGAAATATAGTGCGTGGGAGAGACATGTAAGAAATATAAAAAGAAAAACCATGTGGTAAAAATGTGCAGAACAAATACCTTACGTATACCTTGGGAAGTAAAAAAAGAACTATATCAAGCTATACAAATCATAAAATACCGATTCTGGATATAGTTAAACTCAATTCCAAATTACGTAATCAAACACGTATCATAGAATATTTCCTAAGTGCAGAAAACAGAACGCCAATAATGTCTTTTCAAAGCATGGAAACGTTCTCATTAGTCGAGAAAATTATGACCACTGGAAAAGAGCCAAAGGAAACAGTTGAGGAGTATAACGACGATTTAAGGGCCTTGGAAAGCTGTCGCAAAAATACAAAATAAAACTGGTCGAAGATGCAGTAAGCATCAGCTGCGCAAGAAAAATCCAATTATCCTTCGAAATCTAAAAGTCGAAATTGTCAAAATGGTTCATGTTGGTGTTTAAAGAAAATTGAAGAACTTACAGAATAGGCACACCCTTTGGTACTAAGTGTGGCGTAGCAACATGCACGCATACCAAAATCTAACATATTCCCCGAACCAACCGCCATTCAGGTAATCCCGGGCCTTAATCCCCGAGCTGTACGCAGCGAGGCTATTAACGAGCGCACTAATGACCACATTAGGCGGACAGATTCGGCGAAATTCCTGATGCAAGCGCACACCCCGGCACGTTCTAATGAAACGGATTAAACGTAGACTACAGGGTGTTCTTAGAACAAATCAGGTAGAGGTCCTACACGGAAAAAAAAATATGTTTACTACAAACAAAAATTTTGATGAATATAGGCCCAACAAATAATATAATTCCATTAATCAACCGAAATTAGTTGATATGAAATGATTGTATTAACTATATTATATATTTACTTTATTAACAATATTAACTGTTTACGTTAAATAAAGCCTTACTGTTGTTTTCATAAACCGAATGTTCGTCATTTTAACACTATAACATTTTCAAATTAATTTAAAAAGTCTGGTTACAAAAACAAAACAAAATAATTAATGTAAAGAAATTAGGTTAATCTCCAAAACCAATTAGTTTGTACTTCCTATTAAATTAATCTACTTCTGGTAACCATTGTTAAGATTTGCATAAATTATACACCTTTGTCGATCCAACAATATAAAGCTTGTTGTGTCAGCAATATAGTTTGTTGTTCCAGCAATATATAGGTTTTTGTTCCAGCAATATAGGTTTGTTGTGCCAACAATAGAGAGGTTGTTGTTCTAACAATAGAGTTTGTTCCACCAGTATACAGGTGGCCCTGAAATAATTGCTCAAATTTAGGAAATGAACTCTTTGAAAGAATGAAAAAAGTTCCCATAAACATACAAAAATATCCTTAAGAAGTTATGTTTCATTCAATATTTATTTTTGATTCATAACTTTAGAGGGATACATTTTTAACCTAATGTTTACAGAAATATTTTCATGTTTACGGACGAGCCAATCTATTCACTAATTTTGAACAACTGTGTATTTCAGGACCATTCTCTATACTCATTTTCGGTTAATTTACCTGCATTTATTGATTGTGGTATGGAATCGTGTTGCAAATATTTATTTTGCCTTGACATCTATTATATTAAAGATGATACCTTGATGCTGGAACAAACCTTCAGAATGAAATGATGTAGACTAGCAGTTAAAAAACTGTGCAAAATCTATAAAAGAAACAAAATTATCCAACACAGATTTATTGAAAAATATTTATTAGGTTACTAACCAAAGATATTTAATATAATATAAAAAAAATACATTATTTTCATAGAAATTGAACTAAATGCTTATTAAACTTTCAGTCATATGCCATGTTTCTTTACTATGCATAACTTTCCATCATGACATACATTCAAATGAAAGATTGCTTCATTCAAGGTGCTATCAAACTTTGTGATAAAAATTTCATTTTGAATTGCAACTTCATAAGCATATAAATGTTCATTGAATCCAAGTACTAGCACTTTTGAGTATATAATAAATATGCCATTTATGTTTATTATATCAATAATTTTTCCAAACACTAAATCTTCATTCAAAGTTACAACAAAAATTTCATTTCTTTTATAAATATTTCCATTTTGTTTAAACCATTTTACAATTTCAATTTCACTTACATTTTCTGATATAAATGAATTGAATTCATATTCTAAAAATTTTTTGAAACTAATCGGCCCTATTTGATCTATGATATGATTCGATAATATTCTATGACAGAATTGCAGTTGATGCTTTATTGCAAGAGTTAAACATATGTTTCTCCTGGAATTCGTAGAATGTGCCGCTATTTTACTAATTCTATGTTTAGATTCAAATCTCATAGTCCATGTATGCACCACCGGACCAACTTTTTCTAATATTTTAGGATAATGAATCATATTATGATGTTTCGGTTTAAGAGTTTGTTTTAGTATTTTGGTATATATAAAATGATGTTCATCAATAAGTGATCTCAAAAGCTGACTGTAATGTGATTCAATTAGTACTTTATCAAATACAATATCCATAATTTTATGTAGTGTTAAATATAAATGCCAATAGGAATCATTTTCCGGAACCAAATGTCCAACCATAATTCCTAAGAAGTTAAAAAAGTGCCACATTTCTGAGGCTGACATTTTTATATTATGTTTTTTTAAATTATCTGCTGAAATCTGAGGTGGAATATTTTTAGCAGAGCCAAAATCGAAACTTGAAAGTTTTGAATTTAAAGAGTCCAACGAAAAATATTTAACTTCAAAGACAAAATAATTTAAAATTAATGCTACATCATACTTACAAACACCTTCTAAGATATCATGTAATATATCAATACTAAAATTTTCTGTAACGTGAAATCCTTCAATTTGATGCCAAACACATTCTTCTTTTATGCCAGTTATTTTATAATTTTGAGTCAGTACATCTTTTTTATAATTTTCTTTTGTTCTTAATAAAGTTTCTGTTTCAAGTGTTTGAAACTGAGCACAATTTTTAGCCATTTGACAGAATCGACAATAACGCAAAGAATTAAAACTTTCAGTAAAACCAAGAACAGAATTCAAACCTAAATTGTCGCCTATCACCAAACCTAGAATAAAATATATCTTTTTTTCTATATTGTCACATTGAATCGAAATGCCTTTTTGTTGTAAATAATTTAATTCATCTATAACTATTTGAAATACGCGATTGCCATATTTTTTTTTGTAAGATGATTTGAATAACAGCACCAGAAAAATATTTTTGAGTTGTGACTGGTAATGAGGTGGAAGGACAGGAATTGAAGCATAAACCGCACTAAGTTTATTCGAAGGAGAATGTGATCCTAGTATATTTCCTATTTCGTATTCATCATAATAAATATTAATTGGCAACGTAATATCATGAGAGAAAGCTCTACTCTTGGCATACCATAACTGACCTTGAATAAAGTTTTCCTTTAAATCAGATGAACTTTGTTTTTGTAAATTATTAACATACTGCATAGTTTCCTTAAAAATACTTGGCAAATTAAACAAACTTGTTAAAACTTTTCTAAGTGGAACAAACACTCCCTTAGAATCAGATATGTCAATTTCTGGGATACATTTTGAAGTTTTTAAAGTTACTTCTTCTTGAATGTTAAACTCAATGGGTTCTATAAAATAACCATGCTGTTTAAAAAAATTTATTCTTTTATACTCCGTTGACAGTTCATGAAAAGGATTTTGTAATACTGATAGGTCATTATCAATGCTTTCTAAAAATTCAGGATCGCAATTTAAACGACTTAATTCATTTAATATTTTATGCTTCAGTTCCTTAATAAATCTATGTTGGAATAATTTACTTAGTAAGTCAACAATATTTTGTACCGTTACACGCGTTAGCGACGAATCATCATACAAAGAAGAGAGAAAAATAAGAATTTCTTGTTTGAAACTGCTAAGATCAGTATTTTTTTCCGTTAGAAAGTCATTAGATGTGTTTGGAACACTTTCAATTATATCTCCCAATTCTTCTTCCGAAGCTATCTTATTAACAGTAGGTATTTCATTAGAGTCATCAGTTTTATTAGTATGAACTTTTAAATGCTTACGAAATGCACGTAGAGTTTGATAACTTCTTGAGCAATTATTTTCGCCACATTCCCAAGTGGAATGATTTTGAATGTTGTGAAAATGGCGTAAATGTAAAATTAGAGCTTTCTCATTTGAAAATTCTACCTTACATTTATAACAAATCATTATTAAATCTAATCTTAATCTAAGCAGTAAGTAAATCTGACATGAAGCTATTCACACATGTGAATATTTTATCAGAAGATGTATGGAATTCATAAATGTACTGTTGAATGAATTGCCAGACATGTTCACTTTCAGTTTGGTATTTAGCATTTAGGCAATGAAATAGTTTAAAACAAATATCGATACTTTTTAATGGAGTGTCCACAAAGTATTTCACGGAATTAATTGCCACCAAACCTTTTACACTGCTAATATTCGCCAGATCACCTATGATAATGGCAAGTGGTTGACATGTGTCATTACGTTGTTGACATTTCCTAAACCGTGTCTCCAATTTCGTCTCCAAATCGTCAATATTTTCTAAGTGGATTAAAAAATTTTCTTGCGCTTCATTGCGGTCGCCATTTTTGCTTTTTAGTCTTTCCACTTGTCACAATGGGAGGATTCATTAAATATGGAAGAGTTAAGAATGCTATTATAGCTTTCAGTTCTGAAATCAAATATTCTAATTAAGCATCTCAGTAATAATTATTAAATAAGTACGAAAAAAATTCAAAAAATTATAAAATACCTTCGTTTACATCTTCTTGCAACGTATAATTCAGATATTTTTGAATTTTGAAATTGCTACTACCATACGACTTTGCTATTTTTAAAATCTTCTCTGAAACTGCATTACTCTTTGTAAATAATTGCATATCACTTTCCGGATATAATGTTTTAAAGTCAATTTCAATCTAAAAACAGAAATGATTTATATTCCCAAGTAATAAATTTAATCATAATTTTCAAACATACCAAGGAATATCCAATTGTTTTTTTTAAAGATGGATATTTATTAATATATTCGTCAACTGAAGAATCATTTCTGTTGTATACTTCAAGTCTATAGTTAGTAGTAATTTTCCAATTATTTATAACGTCAGTCCAGGGTTCTATATTATTTTGTAGCCATAACTCACATTCTTTCAATATTTCTTCTGTTTCGTCATTTCTTTCTAAAAAATTGTTAAACATAATTTTTCAGTGAGTGCAAAAACTACGTCACTCATACCTTCAATATTAACAGTAATATTTTCTAAATTTTGTGGAATTTGTTTTCCTGAAACAACGCCAGCATGTTTTAAATTTCTTCGTACGTTATGATATCTATCTATCAACTTTCCTTTTGCTTGACGCCGTATATGATCACCAACTTTTGCGTACGGAGTATAATATGTCTGAATACATTCCAAAGGAAATAACTGTTTGATATGCCTGGCTAATTGTACAAATCTTTCTGATGGTATCCTAAAAAATGAAAACATACCTATTTTACAAAAGTCAAACATTAGTTTTCGTACTTTATTTGAGTTTCTACTTTAATCGAATCAAATTATTTACAAATTTTAAGAAAATCGCGAGACTATCAATTGCTAATTATGTATTTGTATACGAAAATATGTATTTTTGCCCCTATAAACCTAAAATTAAAGTACGACTATATTTAGATATAATTCCTATTTTCGTATATCTTACAATAAGCAAAATACCCAAACTGACCGGCGAATTTGTTACAGCGATGTGTATAGTGTAGGGTGAAAGTTAATAAATGTACTTACTTGAAACCAATATTCTCCTTTAATTCATTGTTAATAATTATAGAGACAAGTTTATTTCGAAGTGCTGGAGTCAGACACGTCTTTTTACTTAGGATAAGTTGACCGTCGGGTAATTTTTCTAGCACTGCTTGCAAATCCTGTTACCAAGAAAGAAAAGCAATTTCAAAAATATAAGAAAACTATATATCATTTTTTTAAAATTCTTAGTCATCTGACACTCAGATCTAATTTCATAAAAAGTTGTTAACACTGTTAATTTAACCAAGTGATGGGCATGTCATTGCAAGAAATTTAACAATAGCTTTCATTAATGTTTAATCTATCATCAAAATACTAAAATTTTACTTACATAGTCGTATGTCAAAGGTATATGAATATTAGTTCCCACTATGGCAGGAAGAGACTTGTCTGGGACTGGTATTACTTCTAGAAAAAATGTGCATTCAAAAACATCACAAAGAATTAAAAATTGGAAAATTTAAATGATAAATATTGTTTAGTTACATATATTTACACAAAATCTGAAGACGTTTACCTAGAGGTCTATCTTCTGTAAAGTCAATGTAGGTAACATGGCTTCCTTCCGATGAATAAGTATCAGTGTCATCATTCAAGTGATCACTTGGATTTGCATTTTTCAATTTTTGAAAATGTCCTAAAAATTTGGCTTGATCTCCAATTTTTGTTATCACACGGGTTATTAAATTTTCAGTTAAAAAGAAAAATGCATCGTCGTCAATGTTTTCTTCTACAAAAAAATATCATTTATATAATTATACAGTGTCTCTCAAATAGAGTGGCCTATTAAAATATTATAGGGAAGGAAATATACAAAAATTCTGCAAGTTGGTACACTGCCCTAAGACATAATGATTTTTCCGCGTAAAATATTTTCACACTTACATTACTTCCGGTTATACTTTCAGAATTTTTGTATATGTATTTCCTTCCCTATAATATTTTAATAGGGCACTCTATTTGGGAGACCCTGTATAATTCGTGATTACTTCTCCAAAATATACGTAGTAAGAAGTTCCGAGAAAAAAATTAATAAATAAAGGATACCTATCGCATTTACGGCGATATAATTCTCTTCCAAGGTCAACCGGAAGTATCTAGATGCAACAAAAACCAACTTAATATCAAAGGGGAATGCATGTCGACTTGGGTCTCATCGCATAATGGCCGATTTACACTATGCTAAAATGACAAAGTGAGTCAGAAGTGCCAATTCAACCAATCAGAATTCACTGTGGTAGCTTTTCTCTCTCACTTTGTACCAAAAAATTTTATAATGTAAAACAGCCATTAGACTTTAAAAAAGAAACTAATTTTAAATTATTAGATTATGCTTAAAATGCAATGACATATTTTAATTTTTTTCTCGAAAATTATTTGAAATTAAAACATTTTTTTAAAATTCTATTCAATACCATTCAACTCGACATGCATCCCTTTGAAATGGGAAAGTTGGTTTTTGTCTCAACTATTTCCGGTTTACCTTGAAAGACAATTTTATCGACATCAAATGCGCCTTACTATCTTGATAAAGCCACGTTTACCGTTTGCAAGTAAATGCCGGAACTTAGTACTCGAACATTTTTATTAAATATCAGTCGTTATAAGTATATTATTTATTACATATTACGCTGTAATTCTTATTTACTTACCTTTAAAAACGGGCAACAAATGTTCCAAACTCCAAGCTTGCAAGTGTTCAGTGACCAAAGAAAAACTCATCTTCGCTTCCTATAAAATCTTCCAACTACACTTTTTGTTTTTATATCACCTGTCGGAACTTGTCCGCCGCCACATACGAGGAATGAAGATGGTGTGATTCACAGAATAGTCTGTGATTGGCAGTGGATCGCAATGGCGTTAAAGGCTATTCCATTTTTAAGATTTATAGGGGTAGTCGTATAAATAAAATGCGCAATTAATTTTGATCATACTCTTCTGATCACAGCAAACATAACTTATTATTATTTCAAAATAAATACTTTCAAATATTTCTAACAATCATACGAAATAATTATTTTTTAACGAATAATCAAGTGCTTATTCCAGATAAATAATCACTCACAATTATATTTGATTAATTACGGTAACAATTAACATTTTATGCTTATGATTAAAATAACTATGCAATATAATTTTGACTACTATAAAATTCTTAACAAAGTATGTATTGTCAGAATTACCTAGCAAATTTTTCTCAGTGATAAACCGGCCGAGTAGCCCCAGCACTTCACTTCGAACCCTGCTGCCAAACAGGCCAGAACGAGGGCTCTTGCTACTGCTGCCGAATAGACCAGAGCGCAAATCTTGCTACTGCTGCCGCATAGGCCAGAGCGCAAATCTTGCTACTGCTGCCGAATAGGTCAGAACGCAGAACGCTGCTGAATCAGCCAGGACAAAAGTACCAGCTCTCGTGCCCCGAGGGACCACCAAGCTGGCACCGACACCGGCACCGCGTGGGCGGACGGAAGCGACCATCAAGAGTAGTCGTCACCGGAGACATCAGCATCGTCGAGAACTCCGTGACGCCTTGTCCGAAAACCGCACTCCCCGAGCGGTGTCCCTTTTGCCGCCGTCACCGCAACGAGGACCCGCCACCGTACCGGAGATCAAAGGTTCCACTGGGTCATACCGACTAATCCCTCTGACAGTACCTCCACCGGCGTACCACGAGGTATCACGCGCCCAGGTCCACCCGCTGGATCCACGTCTTCCCATGGTACAACGCGGCTGCGCCAAGTTAGGAGAAGAGCAATACTATCGTCAGATAGAATTCTAATGTATATATATTACATGTAAACCGTTCCATTAATATAACTCTGCATTTATTGGAAGTTGTGTATTTGTCGGCATTACAAATCGGCTGGGCACGTGACATCAACACCAGCGGCCCCACATAAGTAACTAAGTAAGATGTTCGCCGTACTCGACGTCTCATCAGCATTTTCGCAAAACCATGTACGGTTTCAGCACAGATCCGGCGGTGTGGCAAAAAACCATTTATGACACTTTGAAAAATCTCGAAGGTATATTTACGTGGACGACATGCTGATAATAAGACACCCCAAAAGAACACAACCAAAGACTATACGATAATATAATAATAATAATATTCTTTATTTCTCCAAAACATTATAACAAAATAAAAAAAACACAAACGTAAGTACATAACTTGGAGAAAAAGCGGTAGGGCAGATGTGCACAAGAAACAGTCGTGTACCCTGATTACCTACACCTGAATTGAGAGTCCTTCGTGTAATATTTCTACCAATTTTAAACAAAATTAACTTTATTAACAATGATACATAATATTGATTTTTGAATATGATACCAATAAAAACAAGACAAACAAAAAAAAAGAAAAAGAAATAGATTACTACTGGTAATAATATTTTTATACCGTTCCAGCAAGGAACGCACATTGCTGTTCAAAAAGTCTTCCATACATTTTTTTTTTATGATGCTGCACTACTACCAACAAACTCCAATGCTAAATTATTTACAAGAGAAGCCGTTTGATATGTGAAAGATCGTTTAAATATTTGGGTTTGATGAAGTGGCGGAGTAAGCCTACCCTTAAATCGTAAGTTGATAGTATGCACATCCGTTCTGAACGTAATTTTGTTAAATAAATATGGTGGCATTTTAAATTGAATTATTTTATTTAGAAGCCAAGCGTTTCGCAATAGGCGCCTGTTAGCCATATTGAGCCAGTTTAAATCCTGTAATTTATGAGAAATTCTTTGTCGCCTACGTACCCCACAAATTAAACGCAAACAACAGTTTTGTAGAACTTGAATTTTTCGATTTGTTTCAAAATCGATACATGGTCCGTACACAGAGCAGCAACAATTAAAACGCGATAAAACTAATGACTCGCATAATAATGTCTTTACCTTTTTATTTAAAAAATGTTTAATGTTGTAAATCATTTTTAGGTTGCAATAAGCATTGCGTAGGCAATTAGAAATATGGACCCTGAACCGTAAATCGGTATCTAAATTAAGACCTAAATTCCTTGCGCAGTTAGAAATATTCGCTAATTCACCATCAACTGTTATCTGAATATCTGGTAAAATTTTCATTCTATGGCATTTAGGACCAAATACTAAAACTGTTGTTTTTTTTGCGTTAATTGCCAGGCAATGCTTAGCAGCTGAGTCTACTAAATTCCTTATATCTTCGTTTATTTTTGCCACTTCCTGACGTACGTTACCAGGATGGAAAGAGTGATAGAGTTGCATATCGTCTGCATACATATGTACAGTAGAAGTTTTGATCGCCGAAATAAGGTTTGCCGTATAAATCACAAACAGCAAAGGGCCAAGAATTGAACCTTGAGGTACGCCCGATGATAGTTCAAGAGGCAAAGAACACTTCCCATCGATGGTGACTTGTTGTAACCTGCCTTTCAGATAAGAACTAAAAAAATTTAAAGCTGCCCCATCAAGACCAATACTCTGTAAGATAACCATAAGTAAATCATGATTCAACGTATCGAATGCATTAGAAAAATCTAGCAGAACAAGCACCGTTATCATACTTTTATCCACCCCTCTTAATACGTCATCCACAACTCCAAGCAGGGTTGTCTCACAGCTATGATTTTGCCTGAAGCCTGACTGATTTGCCGGCAACACCCCATTTCGATTTACATGCTCCCATAGTTGCTTCCCTATCACTCTCTCCAAAATCTTGGATAAAGCCGGAAGAATACTGACTGAACGCAACTTCCTAAATGTAGTCGGATTTTTTACTTTAGGCACCGGATGAATAAGAGCAAATTTCCAAATATCTGGAAAGGACCAATTATCAATACAAAAGTTAATAATATGTACTAAATATTCACTAATCTGGGGACAACAGAGCTTGATCATATCAGTACTCAATCCATCATGCCCCACCGCTTTAGACTTAATATGATTTAGAATCTGCAAAATATCATGTGTTTTAGAACGAACCAGAAAGGCTCTCAAATTCAACAAATTTAAAATGCAATAAGCATGTAATGAAGTCAAATTTTGGGCAAGAAATTAGTCCTAAGGGGCCAGTTACAAGCGATGCTAAGCATCGCAAACACATATGACAACACACACATAAACACACAGTAATAAACTGTTAAAAATGAAAGTTACAAACTACACCAAACTCAAGCAAATTATGCTTCGCTTACTCTTTATTAAAATCTAAAGATCAATCAATAACCAGAACGGACTAAATGTGTTTCATCACATCATCTGAGGCGACAATTTAAAAGGCAGTAAAACAATAAACCGATTTTTCGAAGGTTAAGGCAGGTTAAGAATTCCGTTCGACCTCATCTACGGTACGTTTTAAAAATATACGATTCTCTTTTCCCTTCGGTTTTTCAAAATCTATTCGTTAAAAGAAACCTTCATTGAAACAGCCTGTACAATTACTTAGTGACTGGCAAAATGCAGCATTGCTTCGCAAGGCGAAGAAGAAAAAGACTTTCAACATGTAAGTAAATTACAAGTACGTCGCCTCAGTGGACTATATTCCAAGTTTGTGACACTAAAGCCCGGGCTTTCAATCAGATCTTAAACCAAATAATTTTAGTTAGTTTTCGGTTTAGGGTTAAGTTTTGGTTCAAGCGTATTTAAGTGACACGTTATGTTTAACTTGTTTTATTTAGGCCCGATTTTACAATCGTCGGATAAGCATTATTCTTAGAATAACGTGACGTAGGTGTGACATAGATATGGAGGAACGTTAAAGGATATTCGGCGAACAGTTATTCCGTCCTTATTGCACGATTGTAAAACTGGGCCTTAATCGAAAATTTAATCCATAAGGTTTGTACTTTTGTCTTGCTCGGAGTTAAGTTAGGTTCTCAGTCAAACGATGCGCGTTGGCGTTAAGTCCAACATGGCTTGTGATTGGTTTGTTTAAAAAAGAAGTTATCTTCTTTTATATACATATAATAATATATACAGGTTGTTACAAATTCGAGGCTCACCATTGGGATCTCGGAAACGGTAAGAGATACGAAGTCGGTTAAATTGGGGCAAAGTTGCGTATTTTGGTGTTGAATAATAATCTGTTCTGAAAAATCTTCTACGATTTGTAGTTTTTGAAATATTTCCAAAAAACAAGAAAACGTAATTTTCTTTTTTATTTTTTTCTGAAGTTATTATTGCAGGGATCATAACAAAATTAATACATTCTACAGGCACTTTTTTAAGCTCTTTACGAAATCATTAGATTTTACTTAAAACGTTTCGTCTCGTTCTGACCATAGTCAACTTCATTGTTTCTTATAGGCGCTACATTGGGTTTTAATACCAATGAATAGATCTATTTTTTCCGATGGTTTCCCATATATCATACATCCCTATTTAACAATTTGGAACAACTGGAAATGCAAGAAATTGTTGAAAATAACGCTGAAAAAAAAACGTGGTATGCAGTGAAAACAAAAATCAAAAAAGTATGATATACCTTCGGAGTTTTATTTTATTTATCACAAAAGCAGATTTTTGAAAAATATTTAGATATAAAAATGAATGATCTGAATCCAAGAAAGACGTAAATTTTTAAAACGTATTGTGCTAACAACAACAATTTAGTAATAGAAAGAGAAATTTACTTCCAACAATGACGATGACACAGTGTTTAATTAGTTTCGTAATTAAATTATACATTTTTATGATTAAAGCAAGAAAGTATTACAAGAAATTATGTCTGTAAAAGTATCTCATTCTTGTAAATTTAAAAATGTATTGTGCTAACAACAATTTAGTAATAGCAAGAGACATTTACTTCTAATAATACCCAGAAAGATGTCATCCACACAGAACAATGTTATTAAGTTAGAAACATTGCACTTTATGGATATTTTCATAAAACTCGAAGGACGTATCGAGATCGCCTTAATGATGATGAAAATGAAGAATTATTAGAAGAGGTAATTAACAATTATTTATAAAATTGAATGTTTCCTCGAGCAGTAATATCTTTTAAGATACGAGTTTTCTAAAGACATACATAATTTAATTTGATATTTTCTTGCTTTAAAAATAATAATGTATAATTTAATTACAAATCTAATCAACTATTGTTTTGCAGTTGTCTTTCTGGATATTGTTGGAAGGAAATTTCGCTCGTTATTACTGAATTGTTGTTAAGACCACAATAATTTTTTTAATTTACGTCATTCTTGGATTCATAACATTCGTCTTTAGATCTAAAAATTTTACTAAAATCATTTTAAGTTTCGACGAATTCTTTATTATACAACCGCTGTGTACTGTAAAATTATTATACAACCGCTGTGTACTGTAAAAGATAAATTACACCTGGCACACCCTCATTTTTTTACTTCGAGTCTGGAGTCTCAAGTGACTTTGTTTAGATCGACTAACTAGTTCCACGTTGAACCCTTCCTAAACTTGGTGCTCAAATTATCGATCCCGGGGGGATGAGCAACTGCAAGTACCCCGAGTTTGATGTTGAAGTCCACAGCGCTATAGTCCACTACTGCAATAACCACTGCACCGCCATTATTTACTAAAATTTCGATTAATGCTAACTCATATAATAATGAAAAGTGAATTTAAACGACTGAATTAAACACCAGCAATGTATTTTTCAGTTCTGTACATTTCATATGCAAATTCTTCCGTGTGATTCGGATCAAATTCTACTCCGATGTAGGCAATTTCTAGCTGAAACGGACCTTCTATCTTATCTCCCACTGATATACCAAAATGGGACACTCTATTTAGAGGTACTGGACACTGCTTGTCCTGTATCCTGCCTTTCGATGCGAAAAAGAACTTCGAAAATGGTATCTGCAAAAAAGCATTAAATTTGCATTATTATACGTATAAATATGTACATTGGGGAAACGTTAAATTTTAACACTTGCTACTTCATTTTATTTTCAACAAAAATATTTAGTGTAACACCATGCATCTTATATTTCTGTAAAGAGGAAAAGATAACATTATTGAAATTGCGCTGAAAACACTGCAATTATATTTTCGAACCAATGTGAACTTGAAACGGTAAAACGAGTTGGATGGAATCGTAAAAATTCCTTGAGAAATAAAAGTGTGTGCTTTTGCAAATGCACCTTTGCAAAAAGAATAATTTTAAAGTTTGGTGTAGTTCTTACTCGTGATACTAACTACATATTATACATATGAAAAAGAAAACGGACTTTATCGAGTAATAGTATAGTATGTATTTAAATTACTTACGTTTCGCAAAACTGATTTTGCGCAAGTGAACAGTTTTGCAAAACGTAAGTAATTTAAATATAAGAACTATTATTCCATAATAGTTATTTATGCATTGAGGGCAGTGGCGGCTCTTCAAGATATGCAGAGGGTGGGCAACATTTGAAAAACTAAAAGACCCTTTTTAAAGATATTCCTCTGATTGATATTTTTTAAACGTTCTTTGTTAGAAGTTATTTTAACAAGTTGATGAACAAGTATTAGCGTTATGATATTATATGTATGTATAATATGTATGTCTCCAATTTTCCACACATAAAAAGAAAACAAAACTATATATTCTAAGAATTACTAAAACAAATTCTGAAATGATAAAATTTAAAACTGTAGCTAAACAATAACAAATAAATTCTCAAAATAATAACTAAATAACATTTAAAACAATAACAAATAAATTCTCAGAATAATTAAATAACATGCAAAACAGTAACTAAAATAAATTCTGAAAATAAGAACATAAATTTTTAAATGATAAATCATTTTAAACATTAATATCGAAATCTCTCACCTTAGTTAAATTAATAATAAATCGTTGACATTAACGTTTTTAACTCGGATGGTACTCGTGAACAACCGAACACAGACGAATTGTAGGACGGGCTTGCCCTCCCGCTATCTAACTTCAGAGCAGCTGTTATTCTTTTTGTTTTTAGTTATGCATTACAATGTATAATATGTATAAATCTTTCAGACGAATATTTAATATTATGTAACATTTATTAGGTATTAATCAAACAGAATGGACAGAAGATTCAAAATAAAATACAAAATTTGGCAAATTAATCTTAATATCCCACTCTGTTTATACAGCACTCCGATCTCGAGTTGTCACGTGGCCGTGGGCCTGCCCATCGGGTGAACGTAAGAGACGATAACGTAACAACCTACGTGTAGCGTTCCTTTCTGTCTGGCACATTAAATGAAAGGTCATCGTATGCCTGCACTTACATTCATACAGGGGGCGAGCCCACCCTACTCATGCATAGTGACAAGGAGCTGCATCGCATCGCATTTTAACGTATTACCGAGCGTGCGGAATTATACAAAGTTCTAAAATCTAGATCACATGCACATTTTTAATTATGCATTACAATAATGTTCTGGATTTATATATTTAAAGAACACGAATAGATGGAAAAAAAATTAAAAAATATTTCAAAATTATTTTAAAGATTAATGGCCTATTTCTTCACCATATTTAACCTAAGGTTAATATATCTAACAGTTGGAATGTGACGGACAGTTGGCCATACACATACTATGTGTCACATTCTAACTGAGAGATAAATTTAACCTCAAGTTAAGGCGATGAAGAAATCGGGCATAAATTGTATTGATAAATTGTATCACAAAATCTTATAAATGAACACTAATTATACGCACCGTTTATAAGATTTTGTGATGCAATTTTCATCGGACAAGAACCTGCTTTAATTATGTATTGATAAACTTTCACAGGGTGGGCAGTGCCCACCCTGCCCACCCCGACGAGCCGCCACTGATTGAGGGTGTAAAGAGGCTTTTATGGCATAAGACATAATTTTGAGCCCGAGGCGCCACCCGAGGACTAAAAATACGTCGAAGGCCATAAAAGCAAGTTACGTCCGTGGTGCATACAAAACTTTATGCACGGATGAAGATTTTTTATTCTTTTTTGATATTTCTAAAATAAATTGAATTTTGCACCCACATCCAGCGTAGCTTTGATTAAAAGACAGAAACGTAACTATTTATATCTATGGGTAAACAACGGTAACCTTATTATCTAAAATGCTGCTTGTATTAGGTATGACATCGCTATTTGACGTTTCATTATAGCCCAGCGGGCATAAAGAGTTCCATGGGCTATAAAAAGATGTTTTTCTACTTTGCGTTCACAATGAACTCATTGTGACACCAAAAACAGTTTCACAATGAAGCTCATTGTGACACTGTTTTTGGGGAAATTTTAGTCATTTTTAATTGAAAATATTTAATAGATTTTACAAAATAACTCAGTATTTATTTGTTACTTAACAATATACTCACAATGAAGCTGGATAGGAAAAATTAATAACTTGTTAATGTGACTTTTGATTAAAACGAAAGGTTTTCAGTGTTGCCACGCATTACAACTAAAATTCCCCATATACTAAGAAGATCCAATATTTTTCATATTTTTGTTCAATAAGTGACGCAAAGTAGAAAAAATAGTATATTATACTATTATGACAAAGAAATTCGTGAATAATTGTCATTTTATGATACATCCGTGCATAAAATCTGTTTTGTTCAACAGTTGCATGTTTTTAGGTGTTTTATACGTTAGTTTTGAGTGACTAAGCTAAAATTTCAATCAGTAGCACTCAAAGTGCAAAATTAACAACTATCCATGACGACCGACCATGACTGCTGGACGTTTTAAGTAATGTCACTTCAAAAATATCTTTTCAAGATTCTTTGTTGTTAAAAAAATGTAACTGTTGGACAAAACGTCGTATATCACACGTGGGCGAAATGGAGCTAAAATTTTCACTCATGTATAATTTTGCATTTCTCTCACTTATAATATAATCTATTATTCTCTTTCATATAATAATTTTAAGGATGTGGCTATTTGCTCTTACTGTATAAGTATTTATAAGAATCCTATTTCAAGACGCGATTTTTATTTCAACCTTTTGTAGTCTTATGTCTAGGTCTTATCGCTATTTTGATTGTTTATTGTACTTGGATGTAAATTCAATAATTAAAACTTTGTAGAATAATACTCGGTGATCTTCTGGGATAAAATTCGTAATTTCTTTATTTTTGACATTTCGTGAAAACTCCCAGAAAACTCCCAACTTGAAAAAATTGCTGTCATAACTTTGACGATTATTGCGAAAAAAGGTGTGCTATGAGGAGAAAGCACAATAAAAATAAGCAATTATTCCATACACGCATTTTGGCTGCAAGTTGGCTGGATTGCAATGGGGCCCCGGAACATATTCTGTATAGCTACTTCGGCCCTATTTGGGGCCTCATCAGCAGAACAGTAGCTCGAGAACTCCATTATTTTGAAAAATATTTATTTTCAACATTTGTTATTAATATTAGCGAACACAAAGGAAAAATCTGTTGATAAAGTGTTCAGAATACAGAGCAATGCAAAATTATTCTGATTCTCATTAGTGAGATGCGGCGTATAGATCATTTTCAATAATTTTTTCTCGAAATTTTTTCCATAAAACATCATAATTTTTTTTTTTTTTTGGTGTGTTTGGATAGAGAATACCTACAATGAACTATCGGGAGCAAGAAAACAAAATTGAGGGTGATATTTAAAAAAATTAAGTTGATGTCAATACTCGAAAACAAATGTCAGAATTGATTTTCACATAATAATATGTATTTTTAAAAACAAAATTTACCTGTCCGAGCGTTTTCTCGAAATGTCTAAGATAAAGGAAATTAGGAATTTTATTCCATACTTTTGAGACTTACTGTATAATGATTAATATGATTATACAGGGTGTCCGTTTTTCAAGCTACGGAGAACTAGGCGCCGTATTGGATTTTTACACTATTAAATGAATTTTTTTATTACAATGATGTATCAAAATTGATGGTTTGAGTTAGATTCTGGACAAAATTTCGAAATCATGGGTTCTGTAAATAAGAATACTTTGAAAGCAAAAAGCAAACTTTCTGCTTACAAAGAAAATTTGACGGTTCAATATAATGTAATTTTTCAGATAAAATGAAACCGGAAGCGTAACATGAAAAAAAATTGAAAAGATTTCAGGCTACATGTGCCATTCGGTATACGGATTATTACAAGTGCATCGCTAAATAATACTATCTGATTAATCAAGGAATTGTAAAACCTATACCGGGTATTCCACGCCATGTGCTCAGCCTTCTAGAATTTGTATTTTTTAATAGATTTACATAACATTTGAACTTCCGTTTTCATCAGAAATGATGACAACTTTCTTATTGTGAATGGAACACCAAGTATATTTTTACATATTTGAATTTGCAGATCATTGCGAGTCCGAATATGTATCATATGATAATTTTGGTAATCGTGTATTGTCGTCCTAATGCAATCAAGTAATTCGAGAAAATCACTATTTTGATTGTATTCTAATTTTTAACATTTTTACAGCATTTCAAATTTTCAATAAGTAACTCATATTTTTTTAATAGAACCTCATATATTTCTTAGCTTAGTTCAAGAAAAAATTTTTCTGAGTACGCTGATACCAAATACTTCATACTTTCTTTGAAAATCATTTAAAGCAAAGCGGGCCTAAAACTTCAATAAATCATGCTCTGTATGAAGTATTTGGTAACACTGTACTCAGAAAAAGAAATTCTGTTGAACTAAGCTAAGAAACATATGAAGTTCCATTAAAAAAATGAATTACAACCTATTGAAATTTTGAAATGCAGTAAAAATGTTAAAAATCAAAATATGTACAATCAAAATTGCAATTTTCTCGAATTACTTGATTGCATTAAGAACGAAAATACACGATTCATAGCTAGACTGACAAACAAAAAAGTTTTTCGTTGTCATGGGAACCAAAATTACCATATGATACATATTCGGACTCGCAATAATCTGAAGATTCCAAATATGTAAAAATATATAGGGTATTCCATTTAAAATAAGAAAGATGACATATTTCTGGCGAAACCGGAAGTCCTACCATGTTCGATAGTATGTCGGAAAATTCATCTTTTTGTTTAAGATATCCTTTCCAAATTTCATGTAAATCTATTAAAAAATACAAATTTTGGAAGAGTGAGTACATGGCGTGGGACACCCGGTATAAGCTGCATTAGCCAAGATTGAGCCAATCTAAATGAATGAACTGAATGCAATAAACTTTATTTAATCTGTGTGCATTATTAAGGTAGGTTCATACTTTAGGTCAGATTACAGCACGATCACGATTAGATTTTTTGACGGACCATTCACACTGCCGCAGTCGAGCATCAGCCTCGATCAGTTTTCCACGAAGGACTAGGCCATAATGGCTTGCATTTTGGACAAAAAAGGAGAGAACAGCGAATCTCAGCGAAGAAAACGGCGCGTAGGGACTTTTGAGTTCATCTCTGAAGTATGCACCGAAAAGAAGGTGTGGACAAGGTTGGTAGAACTGAATAATGCGTTTAGGAGGTTGCCTTGATTCCATAAGCTAGTTTGATGAATTTACCCCGCAAAAGTTACTCGTGACGTCATTCAATGCGCGCCAAATACCAAACTTCAAATTTATTAACGTCAGATAATATTATGTCAATTAATATTCATATACAGTTTGTTAAATAGATCTTTTTACGCACGTCATTATCAAACGACACTAATAAAAACAATTTGTATGTGTAGCTATCTACATCAATCGTTCGGATTGAAAAAGGAGCGCCTTTATGCGAATGTCTTTAAAGTAAGACATATGGTTTACAAGTGGCAGATAAGGAAAGATTATAAAATACTGCGGTAATCAAGTTCTGTCAAATGTAAATCTAACATTTCCTTAATTTGATGTTTTGCCTTCTTTCAAATTTAATTTTGCCTTAATATTGTTACATTATGAGAAGCAGACTATATTTTTATATACTGATAGCGCCACCTGTGCCGCAGATAGGATTCTAATCTATTCTAGACACGCACCGAATTTACTGGAAAAATCTAGCAAGTCTTTCTAAGTTATTCTCGAAGAGGGCTGGCTGCTATAAAGAGGAGCCGGAGCGCGGTTTTTAAATCAGTCTTATTTAGGAAGCGATGTGTAGCAAGCGAATTTAATAACGTTTAAGTGTTATTTTGTCAGATAAGTGTACAGCTCGATATTATTGTACTTTTATTGTGTGTAATGATCGTAGACATTAAAGTGTTTTAAAATAAATAAATAACGTTTAAATTTGTGAACCCGAAGTCGTAACAAATTGGTGTCAGAAGCGGAAATTTTCAAAAAAAAAATCGAAAATGAAGCTAGTTGAATTAAAAGTGAAGGAGCTGCGTGATGAATTGGACGAGAGAGGGCTTGAAAATTCTGGAAAAAAAGCCATTTTACAAGAACGGCTTGAACGAGCTCTCCGAGAAGAAGGAAAGGATCCGGAATTATTTGAATTCGAAATTGAAAATACCTCAGCTTTACTTAGAGAAATGAAAGCAAAAATGGAAAAAGTGGATGAAAAAATGGAAAAAGTTGATGAAAATATAAAGAAAGAAATTAAAGAAATCAATGAAAGTATGAAGGAAGGAATGACGCAACAAATGGAGCTTTCTAGAAAACAAATAAAAAGCTTGGAGATAAAAATTGAAACTTCCAGTTTAAACACCGATCTGAAATTACAGGAGGTGAAAAATCAAATCGATGAAAAGATTGAAGATCTTAAAACACAATTCGGTGAGGAAACTGATGGAAAGATTGAAAATGTGAAGAGACAATTTGAACATGCAATTTTTTATCAAATTGAAGATGTAAAAACTCATATTGGTGACATAAAAACTGAATTTGACTGCAAACTTGATGAGAAAATCGGAGGAATAGAAATTCAGTTCCATGATAAATTTGAAGACTTAACCAAACAACTGCATAAAGTAGGACTTGGTCGTTCTATTACACCATCTGTGTCGTCAAGCCAAAAACTGAAACCACCCAAATTTGAAGGGGACTTACCATGGTCTACTTTTATTAGACAATTCAAAATCGCAGCTGATGTAAATGGCTGGAATGATTGCGATAAGGCTGCAGCCCTCGTGTTAGCTTTGCGGGGCCCAGCATTGAGTGCATTACAATCGATTCCCGAAGAAATTCAGAACAACTTTGATCAACTAGTAGAACACTTGGACATGCGATTTGGTGACGCACACATGAAGCAACTCCATACTATCCAACTGAAAACTCGTACCCAGAAGAATGGTGAGTCATTACAGGAATTTGAACTCGATGTCGAGAGATTGGTCCGAATGGCGTACGGAGACTTCCTGCCTGAACCTGTTTTCCACCGGCTGGCCATACAAGCATTCATTGACGGTACTAGAGACCAAGAGATGCAGCAAGTCTTGCCACTGGGTAACTTCTCCAAGTGCACAGATGTACTGGCCCTTGCTCTGGAATTCGAGGCAGCCAAGCGAGCCTCTAGAAGCCTTGTACGAGTGCGAGAGGTGAAAGCTGCCGACGACAATGCGTTGACAGAAATTTTGGATAGACTGAAACAGTTGGAAGAAAATAAAACCGCAGGCAATGTCAAGCGAATAATGAGTTGCTGGAACTGTGGTCAGCAAGGCCATCTGCGCTCCAACTGTAGGCGCAAGCGGCCGCGCCACTACAATGATAGTGATTCGTTAAACTAATTCCAGTCAGCAAGAAGGGGCGCATGCTGACTGATTCTACGGATAGCCCCAAGATTGTCTCTATTTCTAGAATAAGAAATAATGAAAATAGTTTGATAGCAAATGGACAAATTGGCAAGAGATCCTTCCAATTCACAATCGATACTGGTGCAAATGCGTGCATAGTAAGAACAGATCTTTTACCAAAATGGAAACTAATAAATACTGGAAGAAGGTATCACATCCAGACAGCTACTGGAGAGGTTACTCCTGTTTGTGGGGAAGCCGAAATTGAATTGAAGATTGGAAGTATGAAATTTAGTCACAGGGTTTTAGTGGCTGATATCGTTGATGATTTCATACTTGGAATGGATTTCATGAAGAAAAACGGCTTGGTTGTAGATCTGAAGGATAAAGTTCTACGCATTGGAACAGAAGAGATACCTCTCCATATCCCTGGAAATTCACCTACCGTATTGAGAATAAAACTGAAAGAAAGTGTGAACATTCCCGCCTTAACCGACAAGATAATTTTGGCAAAAATGGAAGGCAATCTTGGTAGCTATCCTACTGGGATCATAGAACCAATTGAAACTAACTGCGCCAAGAAGGGAATTTTACTGGCTGGAACCCTGGTGAAGATTCAAGAAACAGTTCCTATCCGTCTTGCAAATGTCAACAGTTACCCAGTTACCATACCCGGCGGAACTGTAGTGGGCAAGTGTGAAGCAATTGTTTCTGTAAACCATATTGAAGTGAACGATGCATCCGCTCGGCATCAGTCTGACACGATACCACCACTACTAGAGAAATTGCTGACTGGTACATCAACATTGCTGAAACCCAAAGAAACAGAAGACGTACGAGAGCTGTTTCGAAAATTTAAAGGAATCTTTGCTTATACTGATGATGACTTAACCCGGACAGACATTGTACATCACAGAATAAACACTGGCGACTCGAATCCAATTCGACAACCCGCGCGTCGACTGCCGTTGGCAAAAAGAGAAGAAGCCGAAAATTTAATTAGGAAGATGCAAGACCAAGACGTTATAGAACCGTCGCAAAGTCCATGGGCATCTCCCGTTGTACTGGTGACTAAGAAGGATGGCAGCACGCGTTTTTGTGTGGACTATAGACGATTAAATGATGTCACGAAAAAGGACAGTTATCCCTTGCCCAGGATCGATGACACTATAGATACCTTATCCGGTGCGAAATGGTTTTCGACCTTAGACTTGAAAAGTGGCTATTGGCAAGTTGGTATGCATCCCGAAGACAAGGAAAAGACGGCCTTTACTGCTGGAAATGGCTTATGGCAATTCAAAGTGATGCCTTTTGGTCTTTGCAACGCCCCAGCTACTTTTGAACGACTCATGGAATTGGTATTGCGCGGACTTAGCTGGAAAACTTGCCTCGTATACTTAGACGATGTGATTGTTGTTGGAAGAACTTTTAAAGAACATCTTGCAAACTTAACAGACGTCTTCCAGAGAATAAAAGAGGCGAAATTGAAACTGAATCCTGCCAAATGCGAATTCTTCCAAAAGGAAGTGAAATATCTTGGACACGTCATATCAGAAGCAGGAGTCGCAACGGATCCAGACAAAATTACAGCCGTTAAGGATTGGCCACCACCAAAAAATGTGCATGAGTTGCGAAGTTTCCTGGGATTATGCACATATTACAGACGATTTGTGAAAGACTTTGCAAAGACAGCCAAGCTTCTGCATTCGCTGACCGAAGGAAAAACAACATTCTTTTGGAGTGAAGACTGCCAAGAAGCTTTTGAAAATCTGAAGGATCTTCTAATGTCTGCACCGATACTGTCCTATCCACGACTAGAGAGCCAGTTCATCATTGACGCAGATGCGAGCAATCACGGAATTGGGGGCGTGTTATCACAAGTGCAGAACGGGGAAGAACGTGTCATCGGTTACTTCAGTAAAGTTTTATCCAAAGCTGAAAGAAATTATTGTGTAACCAGGAAGGAGCTTTTTGCTGTGGTGAAAACATTGGAACATTTCCACAAATACCTTTATGGTCGACAGTTTCATCTTCGATCAGACCATGCAGCATTGAAGTGGTTGCTCCAGTTCAAAAATATAGAAGGCCAGCTTGCCAGATGGATAGAAAGACTGCAGGAGTATGATTTTTCAATCGAACATCGCCCAGGTCGTATCCATAATAATGCAGATGCACTCTCCAGAAGACCGTGTCCTGAAGATTGTCGGCACTGCTTGAAATTGGAGTACAAAGAAGGAATAATTCCTATCAAAAGAACACGTGTCACAAACAACCAGTGGCAACCCGAAGTTATAAGCCAAGAGCAACGCCAAGAGGAAGACATAAGGGATATAATCTCTTGGAAGGAAAAAGAATAACGTCCAACTTGGGCCGAAATATCGAACAAAAGCCCGATTTTCAAAAGCTACTGGGCACAATGGGACTCTCTAAAGTTAGAGAATGGAATTCTGAAAAGAGAATGGGAGTCACCTGATGGCAGCGAAATTAAAGAGCAGTTAGTCCTTCCAAAAGTTAGAATTGCCGAAGTTTTGGAAAAAATACATGGTGGTACGTCAGGTGGACATTTGGGCATCAATAAAACATTAGCAAAAGTCCGAGAAAGGTTTCATTGGGTGAAATGTAGAACTGATGTAGAGAATTGGTGTGCCAGGTGTATTACCTGCAAGGCAGTGTCTGGACCTGCGAAAAAGACACGAGGAAGACTACATCTGTATAACGTCGGTGCACCCTTCGAGAGGATTGCCATTGACATAGCCGGCCCGTTTCCAGAAACTGATCGCGGAAATAAGTACATCATGGTGGTAACCGATTACTTCACTAAATGGCCAGAAGGTTACGCGTTGCCTAATCAGGAAGCAACAACTGTCGCCACTGCCCTGATAGAGAATTGGATAACAAGATTTGGAGTGCCAATGGAGCATCATTCCGACCAAGGTAGAAATTTCGAAGGAAGCGTCTTTCAAGAATTGAGCCGGATGCTTGGCATTTTTAAAACGCACACTACCCCGTTACATCCGCAATCAGACGGCATGGTAGAGCGATTCAACAGAACTCTACAGGGACATTTAGCAAAAGTGGTCTCCACAAATCAACGCGACTGGGATCAACATTTGCCCATTTTTCTAATGGCATATCGTTCCGCAATACATGACACTACTAAGCAATCGCCGTATCGAGTTTTGTTTGGAGGAGAAATGCGTTTGCCATGTGACCTGAAGTTTGGACTTCCAGAAGCTAGGTCTGAATTGCACGAATATCTGCAGGACTTCGAGAATCGATTGGCGAGCACTCATCAATATGTGCGACGAAACATCAATCTGGTCACCGACAAAATGAAGACCCGGTATGATAGACGAGCCAATCAAATGGGATTCCAACCAGGGAACCAGGTCTGGCTGTACAACCCCAAAAGGACTCGTGGACTATGCCCTAAACTACAGGCGCCTTGGGACGGACCTTACGAAGTAATCAAGAGAATTAATGACGTGGTATACAGAATACGGAAGCTACCCCGTGGGAAGATGAAA
This sequence comes from Dorcus parallelipipedus, assembly GCA_958336345.1. Taxonomy (NCBI): domain Eukaryota; kingdom Metazoa; phylum Arthropoda; class Insecta; order Coleoptera; family Lucanidae; genus Dorcus; species Dorcus parallelipipedus. Next base: position 26,705,094 of record OY284479.1, on the reverse strand, counting down.
GTGATCCACATAGACCGTTTGGCTCCATATTCTGCTCGGGACGAACAGAATTAAGGAGGGGGCAGTGTTACATTATGAGAAGCAGACTATATTTTTATATACTGATAGCGCCACCTGTGCCGCAGACAGGATTCTAATCTATTCTAGACACGCACCGAATTTACTGGAAAAATCTAGCAAGTCTTTCGAAGTTATTCTCGAAGAGGGCTGGCTGCTATAAAGAGGAGCCGGAGCGCGGTTTTTAAATCAGTCTTATTTAGGAAGCGATGTGTAGCAAGCGAATTTAATAACGTTTAAGTGTTATTTTGTCAGATAAGTGTACAACTCGATATTATTGTACTTTTATTGTGTGTAATGATCGTAGACATTAAAGTGTTTTAAAATAAATAAATAACGTTTAAATTTGTGAACCCGAAGTCGTAACAATATGTATCCACTTTTTATCCTCGTCTCAGTAGGCCGTGTTCTCGTTTCGTTAAGTTTCTGCCCTGAAGTTTGATAGATGCCAGAATCTGACATGAAAAATATTAATGACAATTCCACACCACTAATCTGACTATGTTGCCAAATATTATACGAAGGAGCACCGACTATGGCACTGTGAAATATGCACTACAGTCGAGCTGGCAACAACGTCTCCGTCAGCGGATTCAAATTATAACCATGAAATTAAAAATAAACATAACCGTCTCATCTGACCTCTATGTTTCATTGTGATACCAACAATAATGTCACCCTAACTCGCCTACTGGGACGAGGAAAAAGAGTGAATGGATTATACAAACTCATTTAGTTTTAATATATCTCTTTTAAAAACATTTAGAATACAATAATTAGAAAATTTTGTTTGATAAAATGCCAGGAAAACGTTTAAATTCGCAAACGCATAACAGTTTCATAACCTTTTTAACTATTTAAACAGTACTTGATTTGACTAAAAAGTATTGATTTGTTTTATACGGATAAATTTCAATGACGTGCGTAAAAAGATCCATTTAATAAACTGTATGTACCTATAATAACTTTTACAATGCCTGTAGTTTGTGATGTAGCTGGTTGTTCTAATACTTATGAACGCAGTAAATGAAGTGGCATACAATATAACTTTTCACCGATTTCCGAAAGAGGAATCCATTCGTCAGCAATGGATTAGAATTTGTAGGCGTGATCGTTCCTTTAATACAAAAAGTTGGCGAATATGTTATGTTATGTTACATAGTAAAAAAAAATAGTAAAAAAAAAACAGGCGGAGCCAATCTACAAATGTTTTAATGGGTAACACGACCGCGGTTTTTAACTTGTTCCCACGCTTTTGCGTTTTACTTCTAACATGATGATTTGAATACTTGAAAATGTCTTAATTAAGACGTAACCGCGGTCGTGTTACCCATTAAAACATTTGTAGATTGGCTCCGCCTGTTCTTTTACAATTTCCTACATCTACAAAAAGCAATGGAGACTTTAACTTATTAATGTTCATTACATTTTAATGAAAACGACTATGAAAGGGACCTGCAAGTGGAATTATTAAATTATACATCAAAAGGAAGAAAACTAAAAGTAGGAGCTGTTCCAGTTACTATTCCCGCACAAGAAGAAAGTGCGGAAGCTTACGATTTCTTCTATTCTTTAAATTGTTCGCAGGAGCCGATAGATATAGAAACGTATCAAGAAAAAAATAATATTATTACAAATTTAAAAAGTATAATTACAAAATTGCTTGTGTAAGTGATTGCGGACCAACAAATATTTCAATATGGCAGGATTTAAGTATTAGTTAATTTTAATTAATTTTAAACTGATATTGTGTTTATTATTTCTTTTTAATGATTTTTATAGAATTATTGCATAAAAACTCAATTCAAACTTGTAAAAAGTGAAGCTATTCATTTTCAAATTTACCGCGTTTTGTTGACGTCATGAGTTACCTTCCCCTTTTCCCCTCCGGTGACTTTCGGATTTACCCAGGCAACCTTCTAGGTGTGGATAGTTTTTCATCTTATTCAAAGAGCTTTTGGATTATGAAACGAAATTTTTCTTCTTCTTTCTTTAATATTTCAGCAAATTGCTTCCATAAATTGTTCTTGCGCACATTGTCCGAATATCTCTTGTCTGCAGGATTATAGAGCTCCTCGTACCCTCGCACCAGATCAATTAGTTCTTCATTCATTCTCTGCGAAACTGCGGAACAATTTCACTATCGCACCTATTGGTACGAGTGATTTGATTTGACTGTGATCATTACTTGTTCAGACTTGCGGTTTTTGCTTAGACAACACGGTCTCGGTTCGCTCAAATATTCCTCGCCAAAAAGAGCGCGGTCATTTGACCAGAGCATATCTTGACAATGCCTCATAATATGAATACTTCAGTACAAAATGCATGTTTTAATATTTGACTTGACCGTGATCAGACCGCGTGTTACAGTTCATTTTTCATTTGTGTTCTAAACACACCCTGTATATGCACATTCCGACGTTCCGGATTATTTTTGGAACGCGTCGTTTTACGTCTTGCGTTCGGTGTAGGAATGCACCGTAACTCGCCGGCGTAGTTTTTTCAAAATTTCACTCTAACATGTTTTCGCTAAAAGAACCTTCAATTAAACAAACAAATTCATTTTATAAAATTAACCCATCCTTGCTTAGAGTCGAAATCGCGTGTATGTGAGGAGTTTTGTCAAATTTTAACGAAGTCCTACTTCACAGCGCGTAAGTCTGCGACCTTTGCCCTTTTCGTCGATTGGTCCTCACTGTTGCCGAGGAGACCCGCCAGTGGTAAACTTGAAGGTGTCTCTCTCGTTGATAACCGTTCCTTTTCTGTCGAACGAGAATTATCCCGCCGCTTCAGAACTCATATATCAGTCCCGTGGATCACACGTTCTTTCGTTAAATATTTGTTTGTGTGCCCATTACATCGAAGGGATATTAGTGCATATATACGGCTAATCGCCGAATTTGATTGATCCACGTGACAAGAAAGCCGCGTGCTTCGTGGCTTATTCCAGCCTGGTTGAGATACTGGGTGAGTTCTATGCGAAATTATTCTCGATTTAGCCCTTACGTTCGTTTTCTTTCCTTGTTTATAGGCTTTCAATAGGAGCTCTTTTCAGTAGGAACTATTTTAGCGTTAATTATTTTCGCTGCTTCGGTGGAAGCTACTGAGCGTGGTCCTGGTCTAGTTATGCGACTGCTCTGAAACTGCGTCGTTGGGAATTCCCCGCCCTTGACGAGAAGGCCGGTTATTCACTAACCTGCGCCGCTGTTTCCAGACCGCGAGAACGCCGACGAACGACTGTGACATCGGTGAAAACAGGTCGGATTTTGCAATTTATTTATGTGCATTAATATGCGTATGGTGATTTACCTTTTGTTTGATCTTTTGAAGCTGCCGCAATTGAGCATGTAATTTTGTTGCGTACACTCATTCGTTAAGTAACGATAATTTTTTTTTGTGAATAGAATATACGTCGACGTCGTCGTTCGACAAGTTAAGGACAATTTTTTTGCTTGTTTGGATAATTTTAATTTAGAATAATGCGAAGTTCGGATCCGACAAAAAGTACTTGTATCCTGTAAAGCAATTTTTCATGTTGTCAATTTACTATTTATTTATTTTTGTGTTTTTATTGATGAATTAATATTAATGATGTTTTCTTAATTTTTCACATTTTTCCCTGTTCAAAAAAAAAAAATTAAGTGGCGCCTATTTTTGGATTGGCCTTCGCGATTTGGATTCGAACCCCCCGTCCCACTGATGCTGGCTGGCAACACCGGAATATTCCGCTCCGGTGTATAAACTTCTGCCTATCTGCACAGGTAGGTAGCACGCGATCTCATCGTGAGTATCGTGACTAGGGATGGCAACGATATATCGATAGATTTAATATATCGATATTTTATGAAATGTAGCTTAGTTACCGATAATGCAGATTTTCGGAATTCCCTTAAATTACTTGAAAGAAAATGGGTTCTCCTCAATTTTTTCTCGGGGAATTACCTTTCAAACTTTATAACGACAGATTGCGGATATGTTTAGCAACAGTCTTCGCAGTTATAAAATGATGTTCAGTTTGTGAACGAAAAAGTGTGGAATGGTGTGATCAGCATTAAATAATAAGTAGTTTAAACGTTTAGTGAAGTTGTGGTTACAACAAACTAGTCTTTGTTTATTGTTAATTAAAGTGATTAATTATTCAAATTACACTTGTAAGTTTTCGTATTTATGTTTTTGTACATTAAATAAATACCAGCTTTTAAAAACCTTTCTTCTTCAGTTTCGGTCATTAGGACTTGCCTTTTTATTCCCATATATTCGATTATTAAATATATCGATATTTTTTCACTTATCGATATATTTATTTCGATATATCGCTTGTATCGATATAAAGCTTTCGATATATCATATGATTATTATATCGATATATTCATATTTTTTGCCAACCCTAATCGTGACTAGTGTGAAACGTTTGTTTACAAATCAGATAAAGACCAAATAGTAATAACGATCATGGCCATTAAAATTTAACAGCCTCCGCTGTTATGGATAGCCGAGGCTGTTAAATTTTAATGGCCATGATCGTTATTACTATTTTATCTTTACCTCATTTTTAAACAAACGTTTCACACTATGTTATGCATAGCATGATAAACAAAGAAACAGTGCAAATGTAATGAAATATCATTCAAGTATTACGAAAAATGTATCTATACAGGGTGTTCTTCAAGTTGGTACAAAAAAATTAATGGTGTATTTGGTAACAGATATTCTCACGAATGCACCAAAATTAAAACGAAAAATAAAAAAAATTCATACCGACATCCGGCAATTCCTTGTGAAATGTTTAAAACCGCTAGACGCAACGGACGGTGACCTTCACTCACAATAAGTGTTCGAAGTCTCCCCCCCCCCTGCGCGAGATGTAAACATAACGCTGTGCGTACGCACGTCTTGCAACTTAAAAATTAAGTGACTAAACAATGAGGGCTTACAATTGAAAATCAGAGAAACCTAAAGTCGTGTATAATTATCAAAAATTACGGGGGGTAAAAGGCTGATGGTCAAGTTACATAGATAACCAAAAGTTAAATTATTATGACGTAAGCAAAGTAAGGAAAAGTGAAAGGCTGAAGGCCATTACTACATATTAAAATTAGAAAAACGCTGAAGACCTGATCAATAAACAATTAAAATGAATAAACAGATAATTATACACGACTTTAGGTTTCTCTGATTTTCAATTGTTTAGTCATTTAATTTTTAAGTTGACAAGTTTGTATTAATTTAAGGTATTTTAAGTTTGTCACACTGTTTTCACTTGACAGTTGTTTAGAAATGGCTGTGCTCGCGGGTTTGTTTTATTAGGTTTGTATAATTTTTCATAATTCTCTTAGCTTTAATCTCATAAATTTTTATTTCTTAGATTTTAAAATGGATTTTTTTCCGAAACATGTCATCTAGTCATCTTTTGTTAACCGATTATTAAAGAATAAATAGATTTGGAAAGCTAACCTCGATTTGGATACCTAACTTCGACGTTTTATAGTGACTTAAAGCACATCTTTCAACATTTATTCAAATTTTATACATTGTAAATAATTTTATAACGCGTGATCAATATCTTTTCTAATCAAGTGACCTACGGAAAAAAATTATTGTTTGGTTCATTATTTCAAATGCCATTTGAACTATTTTTTTCTATTTTGCGTTCACAATAAATTCATTGTGACATCGAAAAGTTTCACAATGAAGCTCATAGTGAAACTGTTTTTGGGGAAATTTTAGCCAATTTTTAATTGAAAATGGTTAATAGATTTTACAAAATAATTCATTATTTATTTGTTATTTAACAGAATAGTCACAATGAAGCTGGATAAGAAAAATTAATAACTTGTCAATGTGATTTTTGTTTAAAACGAAGGGCTGTCAGTGTTGCCACGCATTACAACTAAAATTCTCCGTATACTAAGGAGATCCAATTTTTGAGAGTATTTTTCATATTTTTGTTCAATAAGTGACGCAAAGTAGAAAAAATAGTATATTTTACACGTTTCACAATGAGCCTTCTTGTGAAACTTGTAAAGTAATATACTATTATTGCATTCCTATCGTTTTGTATAGGAATGCAATATAAATATGTAATTCAAGTGGCACTTGAAATAATGAACTAATCAAAGACACATGATTTTATTTCCATAAGTCACTTGATTAGAAAAGATATTGATCACCTGTTAGTTATTTATTTAGTATATTAGTTTGATTATTAGACCACCAAATATATGAATACACTGTACATCTAATTTACAATAATAAATAAATAATAAATGCTGAAAGATGTTTATCATTTCTTATTCTAGTGATAATAAAAAATATGTAAATATATCAAGAAACTATTGAGAGCTACAGTGTTACCATCACCGCCAACGCCAATACATATCCAAATTCAAATAGATCATTAAATAAGACAATTAATTCTTGATTATTAAATACAAATTATATCAATAATACAAAACACTTACATCAGAAGTGTTTCTTATACGCTTAAAACTACAAAAATGAATTTAAAACATCAATTAAAAGAAAACATGTTTAAAACAAAGGGTTTGTTTTTAATTGGTTGTTTTAAACGTTTGTTTTAAAATTTGTTTTAAACTTTCCAACCCTGGTTCTGATCAACTAATTGTAATAGCAACTTAGCAGCAACCATATAAATAATCAAAAATTGCAGGATGCGAAATACTTTTACATTCTGAATGTAAAACAGTCGCTTCGCGTCATAATAGTTGTCATGTAAATATAAACTTTTATTGTCAGTTTTCGAAAAAAGTTTTATTTGAAAAATTTCGGTTGCATAGTAAGTATATGTAATAAACTGCAGGGGTTTTCCTGCTCATGGGAGTATGAAAAATAAGACTTTTCAGTAACAAGCAAACGTTATTTACGTTTGCTGATGATTCATCAAATATATTTTTGGCTTTTTCAAAGGGAATAACGGAAAAAACTAAACAATTTAGACGTGAAGAGAACTTGGACCAAGACTCATTATTAAAATAACTGATAATTTTAATTTATTTTTATTATTACATATTACTGTCATTATTACTGATAATTTTGTTAACATACATATTTAAAATTAGTAAGGTGCATTGTATAATCTCTTCCGTTATTTATTATTATTATTATTATTTTATATGATTTCTTTCATATTGCTGTATTTTGTTTTAATAGATTTGGAGAAATCTGGCACCGTATTTTTTCTCTACTACTACTACCACCTGTTGAAGCCATAACACTTCAGTATTTTAATCTCTCTTTTGAATATTTCTCAACTTTATTCGTACTTATACCTTCTGACACATGTAACTGTTACAAATAATAAAGTTAAAATTTACATAGCGAAATTAGACACTAAAGGACTAAAGGATTTCAGAGCTGCCAACATTCCACTAAACCCTATTTAATAAATCGGTTGGTTAAAAATGACTGAACAACAGTTTGAAAGATAACTGTGGTTTGATATTTAATAAACAGTTAACAAATTACTGGTTTATCCGGGCACTGAGCAACTCGGTCTTACTCGGTCAGAGTAACAAATGTTCAACAAAAAAATACCTAGAGTTAGCCTTGGAAAAAATCGTATGTCGTAGCTTGCATATTCATTTCTCGTATGTCAAAAAATTTGATTAACCACGAAATGTAACGAACATTTCGTGGTTAATCAAGATCTACCTTTTACACTTAATGAAAACACTAAAATAGCGAATTTTCACAAATTTTATTAGTTTAAAACATGACAATTGTTTCGACACACAGTGTCTTCGTCAGATGTGTATTGAATTTGCGTTAATTTACTTACTGAAGGATAATTTATACCTACTGCCACAATTATCCTATACTAAGAAACCGAGTTGGCAAATCTAAAAATATTTGAAGGGTTCATTATGCAATGACACGGACTTATTTTTAACAGCGATGGTTTGTGTAAAATATTTTTCTGTGTAAAACTAGGGATTTGAAAAATCTAAAACTTAATTAGACGGAAAAAGAAGAAAATGGCACACATCACAGGTTAACTTATAGACTCAATAGACTTATAGCCTACAAAACTAATAACACTTTGTCCAAGTATATAAAAAATAACAAAGATCCAATTCCAAATAATAAAAAATCAGGAGTCTATAAGTTAACCTGTGATGTGTGCCAAAAGGTATATGTTGGACAAACTGGAAGAAATTTTGATACTAGAATGATAGAACACAGAAGGTCATTTATTAATAATAAAACAGGTTCATCTTTTGCTTACCACCTAATTGATAATAATCACTTTTCAAACTCTGAATTCAAAATCTTACATACTGAAAATAAAGGTAGAAAATTAAATTTTCTTGAATCTTTAGAAATTAATAAACTTAAAAACTCTAATTATTTAATAAATGACCAAATAGAATTAAATAATTCACCGTTATTAAATTTATTTCGTAATTGAACATTTGTAAATATGTAATTTAGATAACTTGTTGATTGTTTTGTACATTTTCTTCTTTTCCCGTCTAATTAAGTTTTAGATTTTTCAAATCCCTAGTTTTACACAGAAAAATATTTTACACAAACCACCGCTGTTAAAAATAAGTCCGTGTCACTGCATAATGAACCCTTCAAATATTTTTAGATTTGCCAACTCAGTTTCTTAGTATAGGGTAATTGTGGCTGTAGGTATAAATTATCCTTCAGTAAGTAAATTAACGCAGATTCAATACACATCTGACGAAGACACTGTGTGTCGAAAAAATTGTCATGTTTTATACTAATAAAATTTGTGAAAATTCGCTATTTTAGTGTTTTCATTAAGTGTGATAATGAATTTTCATCAAGTAAAGGCCGAATCAATCCAAATCTACCTTTTAATCGTTAATTTCTGTTGTAGAATGACACATTCGTTGGCGAAAGTGGCAACGCAGTGCTGCCTGCGTGCAATCTAAAATTTTGTAGTGCAAGATTAATTGATTGTGACAAATAATAGTAATACTGACCAATAAGTGTTCAAACTTTTACTGTAACATATAGGTATACAGGCTGTTCACGGGAAGCCGCTACAATAGCTAACATTTTTATTTGAATTTTTACGAGGTAGCTTAAATTAGAAAAGTTTCAGGACGTCACCTGCTGGATTTTATGGCAACATCAGAAAAACAATTGACTATCAGCTTTTCGAGATTTTCAATTGTTTTCAACTTTTTTAAATGGAACGTTATATTTTTTACCATCGTATCACGTTCAGGACGTCAAATTAATTATGTCTCTAAAATATTACCTTCCAAGGCCTACTATTTTTATAAATCAATTAATTAATAAATCTTGATGTTCACGGAAAATGGCTATAATAGCTAACTTTTTTATTTGAATTTTTACAAGGTAGCTTAAATTCGAAAAGTTTCAGGAAGTCACCTGCTGGATTTTATGGCAACATCAGAAAAACACATGACTGTCAGGTTTTCGAGATTTTCAATTGTTTTCAACTTTTTTTAAATGGAACGTTATATTTTTTAACATCGCATCGCATTCAAGGTGTCAAATTAATTATGTTTCTAAAATATTACCTTCCAAGGCCTACTGTCTTATGAATTATTTAGTAAATAAACATTGGTATTCGCTGGAAGTGCATAGCAACAACAGCTTTTTTGTTGGCGAACACAATATGGTGTGCGTTGAAACAAGAGAACATCGAAATTGTTTTCAAATTATCAGTTTGTTAACTATTCTGGTTATCAGTTCTTGAAATTTAGTTCATATTAAAAATGTCAAATAATAGGCCTTGGAAGGTAATATTTTAGAGACATAATTAATTTGACGTCTTGAACGCGATGCGATGCTAAAAAACATAACGTTCCATTTAAAAAAGTTGAAAGCAATTGAAAATCTCGAAAACCTAACAGTCATTTGTTTTTCTGATGTTGCCATAAAATCCAACGAGAGGTCTAATTTAAGCTCGTAAAAATTCAAATAAAAAAGTTAGCTATTGTAGCGGCTTCCCGTGAACAACCTGTATACAATAAGAATCTGTTTATAAAATGTTAAGGTAGCATATAGCCATTTATACCTACCTAAATTTAGTAATGTTCACAGAAATGTTAATGAGTTCAAATTTTGCAGTTTTATTATTTTTTTTGCACGACTGTACCTCATAGTGTTTTTGAATTTCTGCTTTAGGGTAGAAATTTAAAAACAGAACTCTCAGTGTTCTCATCTTGTGTTCTGAAAGCACTCTAGAGTAAAGAATCGAAAAGGCTATCAATAAGCTGAGTTACATTCATCTAATCACAATCAGCTTCTACAGTGTGTTTCACTTTACATGAAGACACCTGAATAACTTGTTGATTAATAACGCAATTAATATAAAACTTTTACCAGAGATAGAGACCACTAAGATTAATCTTTCTGTAGGAATGAATTCTTTTAGGAGTCTAAATCTGGCCAACTATGATTTAAAAAAAAAAACTAGTGTTTCAAGTAAAGTCATAGTAGCGATGAAGATAGAGCAAAAAAGTATTTAAAAAAGTTGTTGCTAGTCACTAAAATACTCCAAATACGAAGTTTCGCTGAAAAATTTAATTTTTAATTTTTATACATTTTTGTGTACTCATTGAAAAAATTGAAAAATACATTAAACATGTGCTTGAAGGTGACTTCGTTGAAAAATCTCATATTTAATAGTGTAACAAAATTATGATTTCATGTTTAATGCATTTTTCAGTACACAAAAATGTAGAAAAATTAAATTAGCAACAACTTTTTAAATACTTTTTTGCTCTATCTTCATCGCTACTATGACTTTACTTGAAACACTAGTTTTTTATTTAAATCATAGTTGGCCAGATTTAGACTCCAAAAAGAATTCATTCCTGCAAAAAGATTAATCTTAATTAAAGCTGGTTCTTGTCCGATGAAAATTGTATCTCAAACTCTTTTAAACGGGCACTAAATGGCGCATAAACACTTAACGTTTCTGACGAAGCTGTCGAACGACTGCGAAACGTTAAGTGTTTATGCGCCATTTAGTGTCCGTTTAAAAGAGTTTGAGATATTAATCTTAATGGTCTCTACCTCTGGTAAAAATTTTATACTAATTGCGTTATTTATCAACAAGTTATTCAGGTGTCTTCATGTAAAGTGAAACACACTGTATATACAGTAAAACTGGCTTATAACAAGCACTGGTTATAAGGAGAACTTGGATATAGCGAGGAACTTGAAAAATCCCGTTTCTCATACTCGTACATATATTTTTTCGTTTATAACAAGCAGTAACTGTGGTCCCTTGAGCCCTCGTTACATCCGAGTTATACTGTATTTGCTTTTGAATGCAATTTACATTGTGTATTGAAATACTCACTCTAGCTACTTGCCAGTAGGGCCCTCCTCTAGTATACAAAACAAATTGGTAAATGTCATTCCAAGTAATATCATAATAACCTTTTGTTGAAATATTCAACATATAAGACCGTCCATCTCCTCGAGCTTTTATGACTAACATATTGTAACTAGTCCAGTCCAAATACGCATCTCGTTTAAATGATTTCTGAAATGAGACAGATTAATGGTAAAACTAAATAATTAAAAAATATCAATTCATACTCTAGCCCTTAAAGTTCTCATATTGCAGTAACCTGCTCTTTTAACTCGTCCATCTTTCGGAACTCTTGTGTTTAATTCACCAGAAAACACAGCATTCCCTTGCTTGCTCAAGCTCAACGCACAAGTACTGTATCCTTCATTATTATCTCTGTCAGTGGTCACCGTCCATTTTTTCAAAGATTCTTCATTCCCAAAGTCCCACATAACATCTGTTTCACCAGGCCTGTATATCAGTAATGGATCACTCTCGAGTCTCTCCTTCATTTCCTGTGACCACAATGCAATCTCACTCTTCAATTCCTTCAGGCCTTCCCTGATCATTTGTGTCATAGGAGGATATTTTCTGTCATCCCTGTAGCCACCTTTATCATCACGTTCCCAAAAATAACTCAGTACTTTTGTAGTGTGGACGTTTCTCTGGTTGAGTGAGACTTTAAACACATTGCGAAAAATCAATTTCTTCAAAATTGCTGACATCTAAAAGCGGTTAACAATTTTGAGGTTAGGTTCAATATTTACTTCGACGAGAAATAACACAGGCCAACCAATAAATATTTTTTAAAAGCTTTTTTCAAAGTTCAACCTGTTTCTTATGTATTTTGGTGTACTGAATCCAAATTTTCAATCAGTTTTTTTCTACCACGTATCAATTTTTCACAATCTTTATCTTTTGTTGGGTATGATAGTATGATAGTAATATGATAGTTAAGATTTAAAGGTACGTAATTTATTATCAGAGTATAATTTAAAAATTTAACATTTTATTATTACAATGGCAGTATAAATTTGAATATGAACAGTGTTTTACTTATTAATCTAAAGTGCACTGTGAGCATTTACTACTAATTAGGTGTCGAGACCAAGGTATTATACGCTTACAATGCATAAATAACGTAAAGTAAACATTCGAGGAAACTTTACGTCCTGTGGTATTTTAAAGTTCATTTTCGGATTCAGCACGTCAAAAAACATAAAGGGGAGCCAACTTTATAAAAAAAGTTTTTCCATGGTTGGCCTGTGTAATTATTCAAAATTTTAGAACACGAAACGTATAATTGTTTAGAAACGAAACGATCTAAAAAAATATAGAGGAAAACAAAACCACCAAAACATCACGAAACGAATTCCAATTGCTGCTCGCGTTCAAAACAGAGGGGTATCATTTATATAGGCAAATCTTATACAATTAGATAATAGTGTTAACCATTCACAGAGGGCAATATATACAGATACCTGCAAAACGACAGATTTATTCAAAAATAGCAAAAGATGACAGTACTGGAAGCGCAGCCATAGAAAAAGAGAATAGAAAGGACATTCTTCAGAAAAAAATCGGCCGAGAGTTTGCACACCATCTAACCGATGTATACATAACTACTATACCTTAGATGAAGGGCGGCAATATTAATTGGTTAGTAACTAAAGTAAGCGGTTCATTTAAATCCTTGGAAGGTTACATTTTGAAATATTTGTTACGTTTAATGCATACATTTTGTTAACGTACGTAGGTACAATTCAATTAGTACATTACATATGTGTACTATTATGATTTACAGTGCCTTCATTTGTAAAAGTTTTTCCTTCCTAGAAAATACAAAGTGAAACATATTTTATAAGAAAAAGAATAAATGAGGGTTTTAATGCAAGGATAATATAATAGAAACTTCCAAAATAATAATAAACAGGGACAAATAATAGGGTATAAAGTGAATAAATGAATTGTACATTAACAAAATGTATACATAAGACGTAATTAAATTCGACCATATGTAACTAAATGGTATAAAATATTGAAATTACACTTAATAAAATACTTAAGTATTGGAATATATGTAGTTATATTGAGAAATAAATATACATATTTATACAAAAACGACAATACTTATACAAAAAATACTTAAAAAGTAATTTATAATTTAAAATTTATCAAAAAATTCGAAATATTGGTATAACATATTAGAGAGTATACTAACACGTACACTGAAAATTAAAAATACATGAATAAAATATGTACAATAAACAATAATTTTATTTCCTGAGTTGCCTTTTCCTGAATGCCAAGTTTTTAATGGGATCCTGGTCAACACCAGGTTTAAAGCGGCTATCCTGTCCATTCAATATTTTGTTAACATACTTAGTCCACGCAAAAATAATTAACGTAGTTAATGTATTTAAAAATGCAAATGGTAAATTAGGGTGATGTGGACAACTAACATCAGTGAAATTAAGTTTATTTACAACATTTGTAACTATTTTATTTCTAATATTATTATTTAAGCAAACTCGTAACATTTCTTGAATAATTAAAATGCTGCTTTCATGAAATAATTGCATAAATTTACTAGACGGCAACAGCAAAGACTTATGATTATATCTTCGTAATACTATTAGTCTGTGTTGTTCTTCATCTTCTGTTGTTATTAAATTGTCCATACAGATATTGCATTTACCTACTTTCTTAAATATGCTCCTGGCAACATATCCACATATATAATTTTCAATATATTCGTGGACTGGCGTCACTGTTATGTTTATATTTAAGTGAATATCTATGACATTGGACTGTGGCGACATATCGGTTCCAGTTAAAAGTTTTCGAAAATTATTTAGAAGTCTTTCGGACATGTCCTTTTCGCAGTTGGAACTTAAAGATTTTGAAGAAAACCTCCTTTCCTATTTATTGTTAATGTTTTAAAAGAATTAATGAAACCATCACATGTAGGGTTTATGTTTCTTGCGCCGTGGCTTCTTATGCAAGAGAAAAAATTTTCAATTGCATCTTGATTGAATTTTCTTGGGATCATATACGAAAATCCCAGAGAAGACAATTTCCTCCACATATATTCCAGTCCATTAATCGTGTGTATCCAATTGGCCACAGATGGAGGATTACTAATTTTTCCAGAAATTTGCATTGATATCGCATGCTACGTAATACCAACTTTGCTTGTGACCAAAATGAATGATGTGGCGAATTTTCAGTGACACGACATCGGAGAGGATGCCCACTATCCCCATACTGCGTAACCCCATTGCAACTGTCGAACAGCTCATCCAAAAACAAAAACAGCGATGCTGTATCCGCCGCTTCTTTAGGAAGAACTGATGAACCTTTAAAAAATAAACACTGTATTTATGAACTACTTATCCTTCAACACATCATTACGTGAATCAATAAGGCACTGCATAAATTTCCCCACGCGTTGGCTAAAGACCTGGGTGCAGTAGCTGACTTTCATTTTCTTAATTTTAGTCGGTATGACATGAGAATCGGTCAGTTTGGTAAAAACATTGAAATAGCGTGTAGGTGCGTCCCAGTTGTACACCTGTAGTAAATGATCCCACGAAGCCTTTTTCGTTATTCCATTCTGTTCATACAATAAATCTTTTGTTAAGAGATTATTCCGAAGACATTTCAATAAGTGTGGGTAGTCATATAATGGGATTATTTCTTCTCCATTGGCCTCGAATCCAAATATACGTTCGTGTGTTCGTCTTGTCTCTTCAAGTAATAACTTTATTGCTCCGCGATTTGTTGCACCTTGGTCACATATTGTTGCAACTGGAATTAAGTGACACCTTTGCAAGTTATGAATGATTTCTTTGATCAGGATTGCCAGTTGATGGGAGGATGTTGAGTTTTCACAAAACATGAAGGCCAGGGGTTGCTTCCAGTTGCCGAAAATACTTTGGACCAAAAACACTAATGCATGATCAGCCAGTTTTAAACATCTTTCCTTTCCAAAACATTGAAATCCTTCTATGTAATCTTTCGATTTCTTGTAATATAGACCTGGCTGTAGTGAAACCTCATCAAAAATTAATGTACAATAACGGTCTTCGTCTGAGATTGAACCAGAAATATTCTTCAAATGGTCGAATATAGCTCCATTAATTCCGGGAAAGAATGGAATTTTTTCCAATAATCTCCTCAAAGTTCTTGTCGCCGGCAGGGCAAAAACTTTGCGTAATAAACAATAGGATTTCGGGCTACATTTATAGAATGACAGAGCCAATATTTTGTCTTCAATAGTGAATCGTCTCCCTTGAAGTTTTCTCGATGCCAACTTAAGTTGACTTATGATGAAGTTGTAAGCAACAGCATTTGATTGTTTTATTCCGGTAAATATTTTAGATGAAGCAAAATGTTCTGCCATTTTTAGACGTTGTTTCAGGGATGAAACACGGCTTCGCAATTTACGGCAGCAGTTTTTATACGTTGCAACAAATTTATACAGGTGTTGATGCTATTTGGTTAAATGTTTAACTTTAACTCTCTTTTTCATCCTTTGTGAAACTGCAAAGAAATGATATTTTATTCAAAATTCTGACATCAATGTCTTATTATTAGTATTGGTCATTAATGTCTAATAAAATTGCAAACAATAATCGTTTTTTCCAGTTAAAAAGAATTTTATTCATTCTATTATTCCTACAAGTAATACTATCAGTGATGTCTGTGGTATTAAATCGTGGTAATGACCTCGGTGATTTACTTCTAGTTAGTAATATTACTAAAAAATGTTATATCGTCGGGTTACTGCCAAAACAAGACAACTCCTTTAGACATTTTCGGAAATTATGATCCGATTAATCCGATTAGTAAGTTCAGTGATCTTGACGTTCGAAATAGAAATTTTACACATTTCCTTGTATGAACCGTGAGTGATCCAATTGATCGAACTGACCCGAGATCATAGTTTCCGAAAATGCCTTTAGTTGGAATTTTTGAGAAGTCGTCCTTTGACGGTTCAAAATTAACTTCAACTATATGTATACATATGAATGAATAATTAATACAAATACACATACCTCTAATATTAGTTTCTGCTGTATGCTTTTCAATATTTGCGTGTTCTTGAACTTGGATTTCATAAAACACTGGAGCAGCAGACGTAGAAGGTTTAATTTCATCATTGCTTGTTGGTACATTAGTTGCAGAAGTTTTACCCTTATTATGTGTCTCAAGATATGTGAAATTTTCATTGTAAAATGAATTTTTAACATTTGGTTCTTCATGAAATCCTACATCAAAACACAATTCATAATATTTTAGCATTCTTAAATAAATATTCTAATACATACCTGGCACATTTATTGTAGGTAGTGAATTGCGAAGTAATTTGCGTTTTCCCTTACAGACATCCAAAAAATGATTACTACAAACAAATGCTCTATTGTAAAGGTCCCCGTCAGTATAATGCATAATGTCTTCGTTACTAATCCTTTTCAACCATATCGCCTTTACTGTAGCATTCTTCACAGAAAATCTGTACCTACCATAACATTCATTAATATGTACTAAAATACATACCTACAATTAATTACCTTATAGAACTAGTGTCAGTGCACGTCATAACAATACACTTTGCTCTTCTCCCACATCCTTCCACTGCCATTTTATATTACTTTATACAGTCTATTCTACAACGAATTATTAATTATGATGATATAGTGCTCAGTAATTTTTCCACATACATTACCTACAGTAAGCGAAATGTTCTGTATAGAACTGTAGCAATCGAAATAAAACTGAGCTTATAAAACTATTACACACTCAATATATTCCAAACGTAGAAACGATGAACACAAAATAAAATTTCAATCACGTTTAATTAAACACACAACACAGAACACAGTCAAATAAAATAACTATCGTTTATTCCAAAATAATAAACACGAATGATAGCACAACGATTTTCAAATCATGTAAAATCTACAATGGCGGAAACTGGGAAAGACACAAGAATTTAACGACAGTAGCGACCTCATTTGGATATTTGTGGTATTAATGTCTCGTATAGTCATGTATACATCGGTAAGAGGGCGCAGAAAACAGCGTCCAAGAACGATAATTCAAGTGCCCACCCCCTGAACGCAGTGCACAGTTACATTGCAGCTATAAATCACCGAAATTGCGTTGCAAGTATTAAATTCATTTTTTTTGCAATACGTACACACCAAAAAGTAAGTTTTATTATATTTGTTTCATAATTAAGCATAGAATAATTAATTTAAAGGTTCACATTACAGAAATGATACGATCACGGTGTAGTGTTCCTGAATGTGAAAATTTAATCCAAGAAAACGTAATTTTACCTACTTTTCCTAGAAATAAACAATTGCGTATGAAATGGCTGGAAAATATTGGCAGTGCAGAATTAATGAATAAAGATTCAGCTATTCGAGTTTATAAGATTTGTAACAATCATTTTGAAGATATTCATTTTCAAACTAGAAAAAATTAAACTGAATAGAGGGGCTGTTCCGACTTTAAGATTACCTTTAAACCGTAAAGAAAGAATAGAAGCAAGAGAATTGCATACAGTTTCACTAGAAAGTCAAGAATTTGGTAAGTAAAATAATGTTAATTAAATATATCTTGTTAATCTGTCTAATTACAGCACAGACACCAGTAACATCGGCACATTTCTTAGGTAGTAGATTTGTAACAGAAAATATTCAAAAAGAAAGCAGCTTACCTGGGACTTCAGAATCAAGTAGAACAGTTTGCGTTACGCTACCACCATCAACATCAAGGCTACATGTAATTTCAGATAATCAATTACCTACAATCTCTTTGTTATTTAAACTATTATAATGAATTTGAAAATGGTGTAAAAAAAGTTGCAATTGAATTTCTTTTATTTCAGTGTTTCCATAGAATTTTAAAGAAATTTTCACATTTTTCTTTTCTTATTGTAATTTGAATTTCCTATTTCCAGAATTTTTCAAATTGCATATTCACCTGCTCTAAGCTGAAAGATTGTATCTCAAAATTTCATATGCTTCAATTGTGTGTACATAAAATTATACACATTAACTGGCAGCGGAAGTGCAATTTATAAAAAATTGGATGTAGATTATAGTGGGTGATTTTTAAAAATTTTTTAACAACTCTTGCCTTGGAATTTGGACGGCATGTCTTAACTATACTGTAAAACAGCATAAAAGTACAGCAATGAGGTACTTTTCATTTAAGCTAAGACATACCGTCCAAATCTTATGGCAAGAGTTGATAAAAAATTTAAAAAGTTACTTGCTAAAAGTAATTATTATATTTAATCACTTATTGTTAGTGAAATATTTAGATATAGTTATGTATTTGTTTTTTTTTTTTTTAATTTATAAACGTAAGTGTAATTACATATTTTTAAATATCTGAATTACTAGTGTAGGTATGTAAATAGGTAATAAGTTTTTCAATAAATTTCTAAATCTTGCCTTTTCCTTTTTTTGTAATGCATATTAAGTTCCGTTTAATTATAACGAAAATATATACATTTCATATTTATAATATGTATAAATATACATAGATTTCAGTTAAAAGAAAATAAAAATAATAATTACAATAACACACCTATCCTACAAACTGGCGAGTATTTTGTAACTTTTTAAAAGGAGATTTAAATTTTAAAGTCCGCCTGCAAGAATCTTAAATTTTAAGTCTCCCTTTAAAAAGTTGATACTGATCGAAAGTAAAATAGAATTCCAGGAGTAGGAGTCGCAATTTGAATTTGGCGGCAAAGAATGAAATAGTAACGTTAACCGTTGATAGATGACGCAAAAATTAGTACATAAAATTTTCTGCAGGAATACACTTCTTCTTGTGTATGTTCTGTGGTTCAAAAATGAACACCCCGGTGTGAGGTCACGTGAGGTGTGACTCGCATAGACAAGGAAGGAAATAGACTGCCGACTCTTGCATATAAAAATGGTGGCAAGTTTCTGCGCCATCTGTATTTGCCTGCCGTATAATAATACTAATAGTAATGCAGACACCTGTTAAAGAAAAATCCGGGAAATTTAAATATATCCCCACAGCCATAATAAATTGTTTTGTTATTCATGAATCGTTCAGTGAACGAACAATAAGTGACTATGATGCATTAGCATAATCACTTACTATTCTTTCACTCAACAATTCATAAGTATTACTTATAAACTATGAAGAAGTTCAATCAAATTTCATCTATAAATAATTCCATTATTGCAATGATGTCTATAAAACGATTTTGGCTGGTAATGTAAATATGTAGCAGTAGTAGATGAAGATTTGAATCAAATAATTCTTCACAATTTTGAGGTAACGAATGAGCACAACGAAATACTATTATATCAAAAAAATAAATAGAAGAAAAATACAATAAGAATAATAATTTATTTGCCATGATGGCAGACATACAAAATACTGCACATAATGTAAGAGGGCTTGTCAAGTTGAGGCAAAAAATGTAAATGCAATATGTGATTACTTCATTTAAAAAGTAAACAGGATAATTTTACAGCGTAAAAGAAAGTTAACAAAATTAATTTAATGATTTTTCTACAAATTAATTAAAAATACCTTAATGTAAATAATTCAATAGCACTGTTAACATCTGTTTTTAAAATGGTGATTACATGTAGGCAATGAATATTATTCTCAATGCAGGATTTATTAACATGCAGTTAAATACAAAAAGTAGTAAGAAGTAATTAATTATGGAATTGCTTCAACAGCTGTCTCACAGATTACCATTCTGTCTGTTTCTAAATCTGCACCCACTTTTAAAGGAATTACAAAATGACTAATATTGTGCTAATATCAACCAAATGTTACTGTGTCACTTACATACTGAATAGCTGTCTGCTCTAAACGATGAGGTGTGAATCCATTTTTTATGATGTAAAGAATAAATTCTCTGGTATGGTTCTCGTGTTAATGACCAATGTTCAGGAGACGATGCCAAGGCACACTGTGCAATGCATCTACAATAATCAACTTTAAATATTTACACTTAAAATACAAGTACGCAGACCTCGTTGATTCTCAGGTGTAACAGGTTGCTGTTGGCGTGATTGCCAGAAACTATTTTCCGGTGTTAGGGGTTCCTCAAGTCCTACAGAGAAATTCCACATATCTAATTTTCTGTTTTTGCATATGTAAACTATTCTTACCTGGTAAATTTAAAGTAGGCAGTGCATATTTTAGCAATCTTCCATTTAAATCTTTGCACTGGTCAAAAATTGCGAAATTGCTACGGGAAACACAGCGATCATATGGCGATATCCCTGTCAATTCTGCCAACCCATACCTACCCCACGTCTACCAACATCAAAAATTCACGAGTTTGGCTGCCATCTATATTTGCCTGCTCTAAGTAAAACTTAGTACCACCACCTTGTTGTATAAAAGTTCTACCCCCCTGGTGACCCGGCGAGGTGTTGTGACGTTTCATAGTGGAGTGCACACCGTATATGAACTCTTGGGGTGCATGTGGTGTGTCATGTAAGGATAATTTAAAATTAAATGGACATACTATCAGTCATCATTGTCAGTGATTTTAGTAGTTTTTAATATTTAACGGTTCATAAAATATTTTGATTACTAAACAGAATTTACAGCAGATTTAATAATAAGAAATTAAGTAATCGAAACTGATTTTCGCACGCTTGCTTCACATTGCGCATGACGATAAATTTTTCCCCTGTCGCGACCGAGGAACGAGGAGTACACTCAAAGTGTGCGCCCATAGACAAATATAAGACCACTAAGACGTCCCAAAGGGATTACGGAATTGGCAACGTGAATATAGTTGGGCGTACCCACAAGGGGGGCGCTGATGATGGTGTTTTCAGACGAAAATAATCGACTTATAGAAAATAGGTGTCACTGCAATAGCTGTGTCTGAATATCCTGACTAATGTGAGATGTCGACATCTGTAATGCATATGTGTAATGCTGGATGCATATTTTCTAAATTTTATTATTTTGAATTTTACACGGAACCTCTTGTTTTGTGGTTAATTACAGGCAATATGTGAGTGCTAGTGTTTTGACCATATCTTAATGAAAATAATTTAAAGTATGTAATGTGTAAGTGTCATGTTAGTTAATTGTAACATACTTAGATGAAACCTAGAAACAACATTTTTCGGTAATACTCATCTTTAGTACGCATTAGCAATGTGCATGAATTAAATTAAAAATATTACTTCGTCGAAATTGAATATTGCTCGTAATATTCTGTCTCGTACCCCAATGCCGAGAATTTCTAAATCTAATTATACATATTGTCTATAAATGTAAATATTTCTAAATAATTCGTAACTCACTACTAGGGTGGAATTACTTTTTTAAATCATTTTTCGGCTGAAAAAACTAACTTATGGCGTTTGTCAAAAATGTTTCTGTGAGTGTAATGTAACTATTTGCTTATTTATTAATGGAATTTCAGAACACGATCTCTATTACTAATACATTAATGTAGTTTTAAAAATTAATACGTTCGATTTTTTATTAATGCCAGAAGAGAAAATTACGTAGTTAACACATCTGTGGTAGGCAGTTAAAAGGGCAAAAGTCAAATTTTCTGCAAACCGGAGTTATGAACTTGAATGTATTCAAAAATAAAATTTGTGAATATTTCGTCCAACATAAGGGTTTAACTATAGTTATTCATTATAGTATTTCACATTCGGGCGATCAAAACGGACGAAATATTCACAAATTTCATTTTTGAATTCATTTACGTACATAACTCCGTTTTACAGAAAATGTGACCTATGCTCTTTTGACTTTCTATCACAGACATCATCAAGGATGTAAACTGGTAAAATTCCATTTAAATTACCAAATAAAAAACAAAATGTACAGTTGCGGACAGAAAATTTCGGACATTTTTTTTGACGTCTCTCCGAAATACCAAAAATTCTGTTACATAACTACGTTTCCTGACATTGGCAGCCAATAATTATGATTTTATCAAAGCAGTAGCTATCTTTCGTATAAGGTAAGTTCATAATTTACAACCACACAAATTACATTTCCTAAAATACTGATTTGCTATTGAATGAGGAAATTTCTAAAGCTTCTTTTGGAATTGAAAATATTTAAATATACAGGTTGAGTCCAATAAAACGCCTACGCGAATAGCGTCGGTGTTTATTGTCGTATTTGAGCGGTCAAAAAATCAAATGAAATGGCAGAAAAAATACAAAATACCATACCTTGCGTCTTTAATACATTTAAGACAGCTGCATGACAGCTGTCAACTTTTGTTTTTTAAATACAATGGTATGCTTACTGTAATAAATTTCGAAAGAACGTTTTTTTTTGCGTTCAATGATGTGCTGCAACAAACACTTATTTTTCAAAACAATAGAAAAAAACAACAAAAAAGAATTTGAAAGTTATCGTCATTTTTTTGCCTATGAGGAAGTACTTATAGATACTACACTATTTACCGTAAAACATGTATCATTAGAGAGTTTTAGCAATTTTTACGATATGGATAACGTTTACGCTAAATGCTACAAAACTATTAATGCGCATGCTCACAAATATATGAGCAAGCGCGTTAGTCTTTTTACAGCATTTAGCGTAAACGTTATCCATATCGTAAAAATTGCTAAAACTCTCTATTTATTGTTCACCAACTGTTTATTACGACATTTCATGTAAATAATTAATTTATTTCTTTTTATTGTTTTCTATTGTTTTGAAAAATAAGTGTTTGTTGCGGCACATCATTGATCGCAGAAAAAAAAATTCTTTCGATATTGATTACAGTAATCATACCACTGCATTTAAAGATTTAAAAAACAAAAGTTAACAGCTGAGTTTTTTCTGCCATTTTGTTTGATTTTTTGACCGCTCAAATACGACAATAAACACCGACGCTATTGGCGTAGGCGTTTTTTTTTTGGCCTCAACCTGTATATAGTGAGATTATTATAATAGGAAATTTTGAGTCTCTATCTTGCGTAAATAATTCGTAAAAATTTAGTGATCTGTAACCAATTTCCATGGCGATGGGAGCGTTTTTACGAACGGCAAGGGAATTAACTAAAATCTACAAAAAGTTGTAGGAAGCTTCATTCATCTTTGGAAAGCATATAAAAGCCCCGTACTGAGTAGAAGTGGTGTTGGCGCGCATTTGTACATTTGTAATCAATTCATTTGATTAATCATTTTGTGGTATATTAGTTCTTAGTAAAATAACTTATAGAAATCAGAAATAATTATAGGGTCACGATCTTGTCGAAATGCGCTTTTCGCATAGTTGAATTAGCATTAATTTTATTAAAGCTGGTTCTTGTCCGATGAAAATTGTATCACAAACCCTTTTAAACGAACACTAAATGGCGCATAAACGCTTAACGTTTCGCAGTCGTTCGACAGTTCGAAAAATATATTTTTCACTTCTAACGAAGCTGTCGAACGACTGCGAAACGTTAAGTGTTTATGCGCCATTTAGTGTCCGTTTAAAAGAGTTTGTGATACAATTTTCATCGGACAAGAACCAGCTAATTATAATCTAGTAGCAATATTGACACAGAATTGTAATTTTATTTTTATTATTTACAGCACGCAAATCTATTTTGAGGAAGTTTGGTGAGAAAAGGTTCAATATTTGATCAAATTAAAATCACAATTACAGAAATCACGCGACACTTTAAAAATGTTATCTCGTGCCAGTTACACTGACGTTTTTCGGAAGTTGGAACAAAATTTTAATAATGTAAATTTTTGCATTAGCTGTGTATAAGCGTAGACCAAAATGCTACCGGTTTCTCAGGAATTTTTTAAACTTACCGTCGAGATCAACATTACAAAGATTATTACAGGACATTTCCTTAACAGTAGGAATTAATATGCACATTATCATAAGTTTAGAAAAAAGATTGGCTCGCTGTTCAGAAGAATTGAAACAATGTGTCTTATTATTCGACGAAATGGCATTAAAACAGACATTAACCTATGATAAGGCGCATGATAAAATTGTTGGATATGTAGATCTTGGACATTTAGGAAGATCCAACCAAGAAGCAAACCATGCATTAGTTTTTATGCTGTCATCATTATCTGGAAAGTGGAAGCAACCTATAGCTTTTTATTTCACAAAAGATCAAATTAAAACCGTTTCTTTGAAGAAATTATTAATTGACATTTTGTCCTGTTTAATTGAAAGAAACATTCATGTAGTTGGTTGTGTTTGTGACCAAGGTAAAAGTCAATTTTAAATTGTTGTGTTCAGAATGTAAAACATTACACATATTTATTTTTAGGGACTACGAATGTAGCGGCAGTAAGCCAATTAGTTAATAGTACAAATGAAGGAGGACATCATATCGTAATTAATGGAAGAAGAATATTCATGTTCTATGATACTCCCCATATTATCAAGAACATCCGGAATACATTACTTCAATATGATATTCATTTTGATATCAATAAGGTAGCCAAGTGGGCACACATTGAAGAAGCATACAAAATTGACTTGACCAGACGCTTTCAAGGTGGATACATAAAAGCATTAATTATCGTTATCTTATTATTTGATTTTGTTTGTTTTAGCAATGAGGAAAATTAAACCGTTACATTTCAAACTAAATCTAAGTTTTGTTAAAATGAAAGTTTCATTTGCTGCCCAAATTTTCAGTTCAACAGTGGCAGCATCGATAGAATCGATGGTGGCATCTGCAAATCTGCCAGCAGAGGCAATGTATACTGCAGAATTTGCACATCTCATGGACTCTATTTTTGATTCATTGAATAGTCGTAATATTAGAGATTTCCCAGGTAATTTACGAAAATTTAAAGTGTTGTGTTCATATTAACAAACTGTGTTTTGATTTTATAGGAAAACCTCTGAAACGTGCGATAAGTCGCTCAAGTGGGCATATTAAGTTTTGGAATACCATTATTCCAAAACTCGAAAATTGGAAGTTTTTCAAAAATGGCGTCCAATGCAAAGCTCCTCATTGTATCAAGGGCCTCATCTTCACGATGAACTCCATGAAAGAGTTTTATGCTCACTATTTCCAAAGTGAGCAAGGTACATTGAAAACTAGATGCGTACAACAAGATCCATTAGAGAATTTCTTTAGGTAACTGATTTAATGATATCATTTAATGATAGCCATATAATATTTATTTCATATTTCAGTACGGTGCGTCAATATGGTGCAGCCAACATTAATCCGACTCCGCATCAATTCTTAAGTTATATGAAAACTGCAATAGTCAATAATTTATCATCATGTAAAACGTTGGCGAAAAATTGCGAAGATGATGAATGTCAAATGTTGATTAATTTAAAAGATTTTTTGGGAGCTGCAAGTAATATTCATACACCACCCGTTGTAACATCTGAATTACTTAATATGGTTAACATTAGTATTGATCATAATTCTTTTGATGCCGAAAGTATGGCGTATGTTTGTGAATTCTTTATAAAAAAATTAAGGACAGATTGTGAAAAATGTTCATCGTGCTTTAAAAGTGACAGTATTGAAACGGTACACAATTTTATTAGTTTCAAAGAAAACGATCCGACAAATTTAAAGTTGTTTTACTGCAACAATAGCATGATTCGATGTGTAACCGTTGCTTATGATATAATTCACAAATGCTTAGAAACTCATCCCCATATTAATAATATCAAACAAAATATTCTTGAAGTCTTATATGAGCATGTAGATACTTCTTTCATTAATTGTGACGTTCATAAAGTAAGTATTACAAGCAAATTTTTTAATATCGTATGTAATTGTATTTTGCATAAATTCACGGAAGATAAGCAAAGATCGTTTGTGGTTCAAAGCAAATCAAAATATCAAAAAATACTACATTTGTAAACTTTGTACTGTAAGTACACTACTCAAAAATGTCAAAGGGGCAATTATATTTTCGTATGTATTCATTACGTATTTAATTTCTAAAGAGATTCATACGTTTAGTTTAAAATTTGTTTGGAGAGAAAAGGGCTAAATATATCTACTGCAATATGTTGAATAGATGTTTCAATTAGCTAGTGAAACGATTATGATATGGGTCAATGTTGGTAGCAATATACAAACGGATCTCTGTTTTTGTTCAGATATATTTTTTTCTTAATATAATAATTTAGTTTTCGACCTATGGTTAAGTATTCATTGTGTGATTGTCCCTTGTACACTTTTGAGTACATAGTGTATATATTTTGGTTGATAGTTGAACAGTTGTAATTTAAGAAACTGTATAATATATGTATAATGTTTCCTAAAATGTTGCATTATTAAATTAGCTATTGTATTGTTTTTTTATTGTAAATGCAGAAGGACCTAACAATATTGTTAATTCCTTCTGCATTAGTTAGTTCCTACAACTATCAATATTGTTAGTTCCTTCAATATTGTACTACAATGTTATTATTAAGCAATAATATTCATAAACCGTTGCTTTTGTTCTTATCATTTCATACATTTGAATATGCTACTGATTTCTTTATATAAAAATAGCAAAACACATTAATTTTATACTGATTGCTCAATATTCATAATGCATAATAAATTTGTATCCATAATTTTTTTTGTGTTTTATAAAATCACCGTCCTAAAACATGGAAATCAACGTCTTTTTGCCATAATGCCATTTAATTTTTAATGTCGTGAAAAATATATTGATAAGAAATTTAATCTGAAAATGATTAAGGATTAACCAAAGTAATAATATTATTGCTGTGGTTACTCCTTGCATATTTTCAAATTAAATTTCTTATCATTATATTTTTCTTGACATTAAATTAAATGATAAAATAAAATTCTGAATGGAAGCCATATTTTAAAAGTGGCGCTATTTGAATAGTTCGGTAGTACCGCCCGCGTCACCACCACTGTTCACTCATTGCCAGTGTCAAAGCATGGGAATGAGCTGTCTTTTATTTGTCTATGTGTGCGCCCGAATCTGTATTTGAACGCTTAGGGAGTTTCCTTTAATTCATTTTTGAACGCTTGAGGTTCGCCTAGGTATCACTCTTACCCCGGGGTACGCCATTTTTGAACGCACGCCTGTATAGGCGGGTAGCAAACGTAAGGTACTAAATCAACACTCCGTACAGGTAACGCAATCCC